>OZ010662.1:45622790-45688936 GCA_963932335.1 Andrena marginata | reverse complement strand
ATACGAATGCTGCAGATTCGAGAAATTTGTTAAAGATAGAAATAAAGACTTATCAACTACTACTTATTGCGCGAAAATATATATTTTCCAATTAGTTTTCTCTTTTCAATCTTAAGCCAAAGCAGCAATTTTATTAACAGTTTCTTCTCATTCGCTTGAAGTTCGTTAACCTTTAGGCTGCCGCTATTTTTTCGTAAAAATAGGGGTCCTTTTTTTCCAAAAATTTTTATGTATGAGTAGTCAATAGGTCCCATAGAGTTGAGGGGGTAGAACCGTGCCAATATAGTGGCTATAGCGGCAGCCTAAGGGTTAAAACAGAGCTGTACCCCTCTTGCTACAAGGTCCTTAATTACAAATAAATGCAACTTAAAATATTTACAAATAATTTCCACGAGTGCGCGTATAAAAACTATTCAGAAACTTTGCATAATTCATATTTCTTAGAACGATGATCCGAACAGCTGTTACACAGTCAGGGTACATGCTTCAAATACACTTGAGCAGCCATTCCTCCTAGCAGGTTCTAGCAGTGTTAAAGGGTAAAAATTACTATATACCTTAATAACAGGGCTTGAAAACTGTTGTAATATCGATTTCGATTCTGCAAACACAGTTACGAAGAACCTTTCCTCTGAATAACTGTTATGCAGAACCTAAATTTCCAACTATTATCTGTTTTCGGTTACGGTTCCTAGTTCTAGAATGAATTTTCTTGTATCGACTTTTCCCTAATTCGTATCATTAATTGTAATTGTAGCTGCAGATTGCTGTATATGTGCATATTTTTTACAAAAGCCTTATAGAAAAAGAAATAAATAAATCAGCTACATATTTTTTACAATCTCACACACACAGTATATTATTCAGAATAGTAAGTCAAAAGTTTCTCCTGTTTCTATAAGGATTTTGCAGAAAAATATGCACCATGCACAGTAATCCGCAGCTACAATAATGAATAATGATATCAATTAGGGAAAAGTGGATACAAGAATTGATTCTGGAACCGATATAGAATCGAAAAATTAACGGTTATGGACCCGATATGAAGAGGGAAATAGAAATCGTAACCGAAACAGATAATAGTTGGAAATTTCGATTCTTCGTAACGGTTATTTGGAATAAAGATTCTCCATAACCCGTTCTAATCAGAACCCTCATATAACAGTTTCAAACAGTTATTCTCTGAACCGTTTCAAGCCCTGCTTAACAATGCCATTGAAATCAAATATATCATTAGTAGCATTAATTACGTACGCGATTGCGAATAACCGTCTTCGCGTGTATTCATAAATGTTCTCACATGTTTTCCATTATAATATTCCAGGGAAAATTTAAGATGCTTAAACGTCGTAAATGGCAGACTTGAAGCGTGTTATAACCTGGCGGGAAATAAGCAAATAGTACGGGATAGTTGGTTACACGAGAAGGTATAATCTTCGATACATTTGACGTAAAATTAAATCATTTGATTCGTATAGAAACGTAGAAAAGTAATGCTTTAATATGATTCACAGAGTGGTTCCTTGATAACAGTAGGCGAAGGAGGGCTTATAAACGTTTGGAGGCAAGCGGAAGCGACGCCCGCAGAACAAAATTCTAGCCACAAGTTGATAGCAAAAATTGCTACTGGCAAAGGACGTGATCGCCAACACAGGAGCAAGCCATATTGAGATGAATACGATAGAAATGAAAGCTTGTAAATGCGAAAAGAGTTGCTTGTAAATATAATAAACAGAAGGGAAATATCATATAACGTTAACGCACGGTTTCTTCGTGTTCTTCTTTATTACAATAACGTTTGTATGTACATTTATAATAAATAGATATTATTTCTTTATGCGGCTAATGATTTAACGGCGATTCACGTATTAATCGAAAAATGCAGCAAAACGTATATAAACGCTAAGGAATGTAAATCACGTATCAGAGAGAGAGAGAGAGAGAGTGTAATATGTATAGAATTGAAAGAGGAAGAAAAATTACTGTATATATTTGTTTACTCTTGCCAAGTAACAGATTAACTTTAATAGATCGCCTTACGGACAAATGATTTCATCTCGCAATGTAAGGATTCATTGAAATAGGAGTACTTGTATTTCTCATAAAATAGACGTCGTATTTAGAGCAGCTGTGAATAAAATAGCAATCTTGATAAAGTAATCAAGCAAATAACAATGATAACAATATTAGCGTGTAACCGATATATTAACGGTTCTTAGTTTAAAATTGTCCAACTCTACGGAGAATTAATGCTGGATGCATCGTGCGTGAGCGCGTCTTAAAACAAACACACGCGTCCACTTATTTAGATATTATAATTTTACATTAACGTTTCCAAAGACGATCGCAGTAGCGAGTATCACAATGATAACAGTAGATATAGCTTTAGAGTAAAATAGTAGGTACAGAGTAAACGTACAAAAATACTTCCCGTGAGCATATCAGGGACGTAAAGATTCACTAAAACGTGGAAAACCGCGTTGCTAATAATTCTTTATATCCTTTTTTTTTTCTCTTAAATTTATGCTGTCAAGTGGCATCAAACGTTCCTTGGATGCCACAAGACGCACCTAGGCCGCCACACTACTCCTTAGTTGTTATTCCCAATTTGATTCCTCGCGCTACCCTGAAGATGGGATGGTGTGCGACTTCATTGTACAGGGAAAATATTTAGTAACAACGAACTTTTAATTGTATCGAGCTACGTTTGACATAGTGGAACGTTCTTAATATATGTAAAGAATACATTCTTTAATATGTATATAATTGTATATGCATATTTTAAGTATCCTATCTGGAGTGATTTTTTTTATTTTTTTTTTATTTTTTTTTATTACGTCTCAGTGCTAAAACTTACTTTTCTGCATATGTTTCATGTTTTCCTTATAATGAGCATTATAACATTAAGAACAGTTTAATCGTTTATACTAAGTGTTCTTGAAATGAAGTCGAACACTCATCCGTGAAGGCTACTAAACAGGTTAACACGTTGACTGCCGACTACACTGATCGGCGTGTTTTTTGTTCCGTTGACCGACGCCGACTACACCGATCGGAGCCATCGGAGCGTGTACGGGCTCATAAACAAAACATTTTCGGCGTCGAGTATAGCACCTCCAGATTTCGTGGGCAGTCAACGTGTTAATGCAATATCATTTACGAGCCGATACATGGCTCAGCATTTTAGGAATAGACTTGTTAGAACTCATTTAATTATGTTTCCTCTTTTTTTCTCCCGTCACGCTTTGCATCTTACGGGAATACTTTTAAGAACTATTGTCACCACGATTGATTGAGACGAATTGATAATGTTACTTGCATTTCCTTACGAAGATAAATTAGTCACGTGTCTTATCATCGTGCCTCGACGACGCTGTTCTTATATTCGATCATATTGCACGCTACAGCATCTTGCGAGACTAATACATGCGAATCTATATACAGATGAAAATAAAAATTCTGTCTTTATATCGACGAACTACATATTTCCTAGAACAATGTTTCCAAGGTAAACTTCTCTCGTCCCTCGTTATCCTAATGTATTTCAATTTTAAATATAATTCTCCCCTTAACGATCAACGAACGAAATAATAGAATCAACATTTCAAACGTGCAGTATGATCATATTTTCTGTATTTACTTTCTCTGAAACTGGCTCCATTTCCAGTCCCACAGAATACTTTGAGAATCTTCTATCATTGAAAAACTTGGCGTATATAAATAAAGTTTTTTTAAAAATACGTATACGGTGAAATACTTAAAATGATCGAAAAATTGTCACAGATCTTACGTAACGCAATAAATAAAATAAGTCGTGGACAATTAGGAAGGAATAGAAGGACACGGTATAACGATAATTGGCAGTGAAGAATCTCGAAGCAAAAATATCAAATGTAAAAAAGGAATGAAAAAAAGTATATGCTACATAGTTGGATCACTGTTCAGATCCAATTTCAAGTAATGTTTGAAACGACCGTTCTCGTGGAAGGAATGACACGTAATCATAATGAGAAATTAACGACTTCGACCCGGTGGCTTGGCACACGTAATAGCGATTCATTATTGTTAATAATAGATCTTACCCGTCGTTTTAGCACGTATTAAAATACTTTTAAAGTTATATAGTATAAGAATAGGTACCGCGCGGTCACTCACGCACCATACACACACGACGCACGCACACTATGTGCACAATATCAAGCGCGTACGCGCGCGCAGGCTTGGTAAAACGAAGCTGGTCGTCGCGGACGTGCCCATTCACGTTTTACAATTCCATTCATACGCACGCACGCATGCACGCACGCTTTCTCGCGTCTCTTCTCTCATTCCCTCGGACATACGTATACGTAACACCATACATATGTCATGAAAAAGTATATATACACATTCATGTATATGCACTCCCAATATATAATGTTATTCCTCTACCTTGCATTCTCAGCAAGCAGCAACAGATTTGCTTAAAAGATTCGTCTAAAATCATGTCTCTAAAACTGTCAGTCGTCTTCGTAACGCAACGAGCAAGGATTCAACAAGATCGGCTGATCTGTCTCCCACTGAGCCGGCACTTTTAATACTTCACTCTTCCCCTTCTTTTTAAATACTTTTTGTTCGTCTCTTACGCGTTCGCGTAATTAATACTTATTTCTCTTTCACGGTAGGTTTCGTGAGACTTTGCATAAAAATTATATTATTGCCCTTAATAGCAGTTGGAAAGTAACCGTCGCCTCCATTTTTCTTATCGGTTCCTCGAGAATAATCTATACGTTTTTATTGACAGTCACGTCATCGCGTGTTGTGTGGACGCGTTAAATGCATCGCTTATGTACTATGTTGCAATTCAATGTACAACACAAAAGTATCACCGAGAAACAGAAGACAGAAAGAAAAAAAGAATTGGAGATAGGGAGAGAGAATGTGAGTAAAAGAGAGGGAAGCCTGTGTGAACAGAAAATGAGCAGGGGATATTAAAAAGTGAATTGAAGAAATGATAACTTAAGTCTCTTACCGAGAGAATGTTGAAAGTCAAAATGACTTTACGCGACTTCTAGGTTGAGCATCTTTCGATTGGTTTCGGGGAGTTAGCGTAGAAGTCGGAGTTGACTCGCCAGTTGCGGGGCGAGAGGATCGAGAATGCTTCCGACCGAAACGAAAGAGACGTCAGAAAAAGATCACCTCCTCTTCCAAAGGTTGCTGCTGTTCGGCTTTCTGATGTTGCTGCTGATGCGAATACTCCGGGGGAGATCGTGTGATTCGTAGCGAGCGATTCGAGGAATGAGTTTGACTCGTGCTGGCATGATTGTTGCCCAATTCCGGCGAGGAGTACGCGGATCCAGTAACGATCGCAGGGCTGCTTCCGGTCCGCGAGTGTCGATCTGGGCTGTTGTTACTCGCGCCTCCACTCCTATTGTTCGAACAACACAAGATTAGATTACAGATTACTACTTATTACCGCGGCTAAAATCTGCCAGCGCACATTTACTCGAATAAAAGTTTATTTAAACAACGTAGATGGGATAAGAACACATCGGTAGATTAGTGAAAAAACTGACTGGTTTTACTATTCCTGAAATTACCGAAGAGACAACAACCTAAACTTTGACTGTGATCATCTTATGCATGGATCCATCTGAAAAACAATAATTAAAGAGGCATTGAATCCTCTACAAATAATAATCTCGAAAAACGTTCGAGCTGGATATCACATTTCCCCCCAAAATAAGACGATTCTTACATTTTCGATCTGAAAAATAATTGCGAGTGTAATACACTTAAAGCGAATGTATTGTATTGTATTATTTATACCTAGTATTATTGTTGCTCCCACTAGCTAGCTTCAACGGCAATTGCTGTTTCACCGGGAGATTACTCTGCACTTTTTGCTGATTAGTGGCGCTAATTAAATTTAATGGTATTCGTTTAGCGTCCGGCTGTGATTTTCGTGATTGCACAGTATCGCTTCCCTGTGTGAGATGAGACAGATGAATCGTAGCGGAGCCAGACGTGGATCCTGCGACCAATGTCACTCCTTGTCGCTCAAATGCCTCGAGCCGTCGATACAACTGATCGCGCTGCTGCGTCACATCCCTCTGTTCTGCCGCCAACTGTTCTCGTTGCTTTGCCAAGTCGGCTCGCTCCTCTTCCAACTGTTTCTGTTCTTGCTGAGACGCGGCCCGAAACGCAGCTTTCTCCCGGCTCAATTGATCTTGCAAATTACGCAGCTCCTCTAATTGACGATTCGGATTAGGTCTGCTATTCGATTTACCAATGCTTCCTTCTTTGCACGCGGCCAATTGAGCATGCAGGCTGTCGATCGTCGTCATCTGGTTACTAATTATACAGAGCAGCGTATAAACGTGATGAGACAATCGAATCGCTGCCAACTGTTGATCCTTATTCGTTTCTGAATCCTGGCATTCTTTTTCGTCGCCGCTTTCTTTCATGAACTCCGTCACTTTCGGAAGAGAAATCACAGAATGGATCGCTGCGGAGTCTCGTAATGGATATTTCTCCTGAAAACACACCGATTAGCATATTAATTTTAACTACAGACAAATTGCATATTTACTTTATTGTGATCGAAGCCCGCGAATGTTTCGGCTCTTCGAGGAACGCAAAGAGCAGCTGGGACATAGGCCTCGCTGTGTCGTTCTCCCGCGGAGCTTAGACTTCTGGAAAGAGTAGCACCGCCTGCACTAAAAGACAATGAGCTAGCGAGTCTTGTTGCCTCTTGCACAGCTACAACCACCTGTAAGTAATGACGATAGATTCTTCCTTTAGTTTCTGTATTATTCATAAAATTACAATTTTGCTTGAAAATCTATTCTTAAATTCAACAACAGCAAGTAACTTTAACAGATTGGAAAAACGTTGTAACCTCCTGCCACAATTGAATGGTATCGGTTCCCTCGTTGTGAACCAGCCTGGTATAATCTGGAATATCCTTCTCAGATCTTTCTATTCTTTCGTTATCGCTGCTTTCATTCCCGCTCCAAATATTCGCTGCGTGCAAAAGTTGCATCTGTATGTTGATTTTCTCTTCGAGCAACAGGGCCTGCTCAGCATCCTTCTTTCGTAGCTCGCCTAATTGCGACAATGCGATGCAACTGTTATTAATAATGTATTTGATTTTTACATCGAAGCGCATGGTTAGTAATAAAACACTCGTACGCACCAACTATTTTTAGGATATGTGATTCTTTAGTTTTCACTAGGCGCTGCCTCTCTTCGACGGAGAGCAACGATATAGAAGACGAACGCGTGTCTCTCGATTCGTTACTACTATTATTCTCGATTAACATGTCAGTGTCGTTTTCAGGCTCTTGCGGGCAAGCTTCGACTGCCGCTCTAATTGCTTGAATCCACAGCTGCTTGTCTTTTGGCTTCTGAACCTTCAACTCGAACATTTCCGGCTCAGCTGGATTGCTACTTATTAAATAGATCCCTCTAGACTCCTGCCCAGCTTTCTCGCGCACAAGTAATTTCTGAAGCGACACTATACCAGCCTTATTGTCGGGCACAAAGAATGCATACTTCTGATCTCTCTCGGCCAAGAAAAATAATACATCAGAAAGAACAACCACTACGATGGCAGTCATTTTTCCGCGACCTTGCATTAAATAGGCAGTCCCTTCGAATTTCAAAATTCTTTTAACCGCCATGATATCCGACTTCTTGAACTTCGCACCACGATATGTCGCAAAAGATTTTGCGTCAATTCTAAATAATAATAATAATAATAATAATAATAATAATAATAATCATGGTCATAATAATAATAATAATAATAATAATAAAAAGAAAAGAATAAAATTAATATTAATTGATGAACGTTGAAGGATATTCGATATTCAATATATAATTCTCTTACTTATTATAGATCTCTAGCTTTCTATCTTGTCTCTCTTTGTCAGCCACACAGGTATCTACATCGGCTAAAATTTCTTTAACAAGACTCAAAGCTTTACGCAAATCTTCGCCTTCTTCCTGTGCGTCACCCGTTTTTATAAGCGGCTCGACTAACAGCGGATACTTTGTTAACCGCTGTGTAACAAATAGGATGCACTCCGGGATTCCCTTCTTCTTTAGCAAAGGATGCGACTATAAAGACACCAGCCATACATGTATTTCCATATCGTCCAATAAAAATAAAAGTAACACGAACAAATATGTAGCATTATATATACTATGTAAACACATGCTAGTGTCATACTATAGCTACCTGGCATTGACGCACGAACCGGGCGAATCGAGGATCGTGACGCAAGTTATACTTGTACGCTTCCACGGCGTCTCTGTGACGACTACAGAATTCCCCGTAGGCACTCTTCATACGCTGCGCGTTTTCGCCAGAGAACTGATCGACGAGTATATCAACGATTGTAGGAACAACGGGGTTCGCGCTCTGACGCTTGCGCAATTTTTTAAGAAACCGCAGATGAATGTCAATCAGGTCCTGTAATCTAGGAAACATACGTTCCAGGTGCGGCTGACCCAGGCGAAAATGACGCCGAAGACCTTCCGCGAAGATGCGCTCCATAGCAAGCAGTACCAGGCAATGATGCTTCTCCGTCAGGACAAACTCGTAAATGTGCTCCTGCCTCTTTACTTTCCGCTCGCAATTATCAACGAGTCGCAGCGCGACGTTATGCCCGATTGCAGCACTCCAAGAATCAAGCTCTTCTTTAGCTAGGCCCAACTCGGGATCTAGACCCTCCAAATCACCTACTACTGTGAACTGATGGGCATCATCTCCGAAATCGAACTCTTCCCACCCGCTAGAACGTTAGATCCAAATACCTTTGTTTGTGAGTAAATTCATTGCAGTAAGTAAACACTATTAATAAAATGTTTTGTACAAACCTAGATATATCGCGATGCGGTCCATCCCCATCCTTTTCTTCGTTTATTGTTTGGCTGAAAGAAGAATGCAATTTTATATGTTAGAATGCTGTTTTCGCGAAAAGAATCATTATTTTCCGCTGAAATCCGCAATATTAAAACTGATTTTACCTGCGGTGCTTTAATGCACTTTCTTGGCCTACATTATTTTTGGAGAAACCGTACTACGTACCAGTTACTTGTATAAATATGACAGATTATAGCATTCTTACTATTATTTCTCAATCTTACCCTCCACGTATAAATGCGATCTGCAAAGTAGCACCCAAGTTTTGTTCTGTGAGCATACATATTGTACATACGTATGTAGCTACGTGTATCGAATTGTTTGTCTCCTATATAAGTTAATCAAGGTTACATGTAAAGAAAAATGTTGATTATAAAAATTACAGGTTTCTGTAAAAGTTTCGTGGAATGTTTAAATATGCTAGTGATGTAAAGTTTAAATGAGACTTGAACAGTTACAAAGTAAAGAGGAGAGTCACTGATTATGATGATGGATGAAAAATCGAAAGAGATGCTTGTATTCAGGTCGGGTATGGGGGGATATCCCGAATGTAAGAATCCTAAACATTCAAGTTCCTGTTCCCAAAATTACTCTCGTAGCAAGAAAAGTAGCTTTACATTCTGTCTCAACGCAATCTTTAAGTCACTTTTTCTCCCAACCCGACCCAAAATTTCCATCTCCAATGCGTCGCCAGAAGATGATATTTTACATGAGTGGAGACAGCTGAATGTGAGTTTTGAAGTACACTGAAACACACCGAGAACGTTGTAAACAAATCTACGGGTTGTTATTGTGAAGATACAGTCGTAAGGGATGATAGTAGAGAATTCTGCACATTCATTCCTGATAACAGTTGATGAGGAGGCCGGTTGATCTGTGATGAATCTTACAGTCTGTAACTTTTCGTTTACAGTTACAACGAGATGTATACACAAAATATATCATCGAGTAAACAGAAATTATATAGAAGCAAGCATATCAGAAGCATAGGCAGGGGCAAGGTGATGTCTCTTCCAATACAACACAAACAGGCAGCTCGATTGCCTTCTGAACAATGTGTGCGAGAAAAGAATCGAGGAACGACAAACGCGGGCCATCCTACCACTGTGTAGGATTCATACACCAACAGAAACGTACGAACGCTTCGACAGAATAGGAGGAACACATCAGATATCTGAGACTTACTTGACTCCGAGCTTAGTAGCAACTCGCCGCCAAGGGCTGTAGCTTGCCACGGCTTTCTTGCTGATAATTTCCCTTTAATCGCCGAACAATCGATCGGTTTGTCGTAGTTGCACAAGAGGGAATGCACGGGGGAAGGAAAAAGCACACACTGCATTAGGGAAACTTCATTTTGCCTTTTGCTTCCCCTCCTTCTTCATTTCTCTTATTCTATCATCTTTTTCCACTTTCACGTATCAATTGATAATACACACCTCTTTATACGGCACAGAGACACTCTGATAATAGGCATACATATGTTGGAACTCGATGTGTGATGTTTTTAAAAATTTTACGTATACATGCCTCGGGGAAATAAGTTAATCGATCGTTACTAATTGATAATGGATATCGTTCTCTGGTAGTATTATACCTATAGCTCATGTTAAATATGCAGAGTTGTTACTTGAATATTTTAAGAAGTTTGGGCGTGATACTTTGTAGGTATGTCAATTAATATGTGTTATGCAAAAGTTTCTATTAGTTGATGTTAGAGACGCAAGGATAAACAAGCTGAACCTTGCCATACTATCGGCTAAACTGCAAAATTAATCAGAAATAATAAGCTTCCGAGCCAGCCAAAGCTTCCGAATAATAAGCGGATACCCCTTCTAATTGTTTGCATTTCATACCGTGTATAAAAAGTTCAACAACACCTCGTAGAGTGAAACATGATTCATAGATATATCAAGTACCGACAGATTCACCTGTTTGCCTAATATTAGTGACTGTATCGTATCATCAGTGAATAAGTAATGGAAAATTATGAAATTTTGTTAAATCTGTCAGGTGATCCGTTCTTATAAATAAAAAAAAAAAAAAAAAATCTAATAAGCAAAGGACGGGGAAAGAAATCGAGATTCCTTGCCGAGCGCAAATATGTGTACGCATTTTCAAACTTATACGATACTTGTATTGCGAATAAGAAGTTTATTACAAACTCCGAGTATCGGCCTAGCCATGCCAATTGCGTGCGAATCGTAAACCACAAATACGCAGATTCAATGCAGGAAATCTATAATATTCATAGTAAAAGTTATTTACCTTCCACTTCCAGACGATATTGGCGGCAATGATGCTGTGGAGCCTCTCTTAACGTTAGAGCTACTCGACATACTGGATATGCTCGACGGGGGTTTGGTGGCAGCTTTGCTAGATTGATGTTTCGACTTAATACACTCTAGCACTAGTTGATCCTTACAGCCTTGACTTTGATGTACAGATATTCCGCAATCTGATATAACATAATCATAGTTTACGACCAGTTTATACAATTTACACGTACCGCAATTAGCTTACAAATTGCTTCTTACTGTCGCAATGTAGAAGTGGTTTATTTGTTGATTGTTTCGTACAAACATCACATATTAAACTTCCCTGAGACCCTGCCATTATTGTCGCCCATAAATGCTGCTGTAGATTAGTCTTTTTACCACTCTTGTCCTGCAGACCATTGCAATTTCGTTAAATTATTCTCGATACACTCAATTTCGCGTAAATATTCTAAATGACAATCATTTTACTACCTTTTTCTTACGAAAGAAAATAGAACCTCGTTTTCTTCTAGTTTTCTCTGAATGTTGATCGTCATACGCTGCTCCACTGAAAATTCAAATTACATATTTCAATTGTAATTAGAAATGTTAACAGGCAATCATAAAATGCAAAAGTCCGCAAGCATTACTGTAGTGTATTCACACAAAGTGCTTGATGTATGACTGAATGGTAGCTAAATACATAAATCGCTAAGCATTTTACGAAGGAGCATAATACACAGAAATGAATTTAGAGAGTCCTGCAGTATTATTATTATTATTATTATTATTATTATTATTATTATTATTATGTGCGTAGAGTTCGAGAAGATTGTTAGTGATTAAGCCGATACAAACCAGTCACTTTCCCTTGTACGTCGTTAACAGAATATATTTCGCATAAGTGATAAACTGAAAGTATAGGATACTTACTCTGTCAGTAATTCATCAAGGGATATCTGAGCATTTGGCGTGCCTTCCCTATCTTCGTGGAACTCATTGCTGTGCGGCGTGTGAAGATCCTCGGTTTCAGTCTCACTTCCACTACCCTTTTCGTTTCTTTCGTGACGGCTGTACCATGCAGGATGGTAGGAAATTGTCAAGTACAAACACAAAGTATGCGACTATTGTGTGAAAGATATTGCAAATCAGATATTCCCGTGTGGTATGCCACCGAGATGTAAAAGCGTCATAAAGATGTAAAGGTGTAAGTTAAATTAGAATATATAGGAAACCACTTAGCTGGACAGAGAAGTTTAGATTCCCATTAAGATGGGAATAAAAATTGTATCATCAAACAGACGTAACGGGAAGTTTAAATATTTTTAAACAGACCAGAATTTTAAATTAACATTCTGATTTTCGTACAAATGCATTAATTAATCTTAAATATAGTACTAAATGGTGCAACCATGCTTAAATACTTTTATCTACATGATACGGATTAATGCAAGCATTCTTAGATATAGGCAAATTTCAAAAATTGTTCCTAATATACTAGTAAGTCATGCATCAATTTCTTTTAGAGTTAATTTAAAAATTAATGTTCAAATACAATATGTACAAAAAATATGTGCATCATCTTGTATACTACTTATATATGGTATAAATACAAAGATCGCAGGCTAGATCACAAAGGTTACAATTATTCTTATTTTATAAATTACAAGTGATGCTAAAATTTTCATACGAACCATATAATGTTACAGTAAATTTTTAATGAAAAATCAACCGATTTGTTACTTGCTAAGTACATACGTGTTACTATTGTACCGATTACTGATCTAGCTTTACGATCTGGAAATATTTTCCGCAACTTACGCTGTAAGTGATGGTGTTGTCCTAGTTACAGACTCTGGTAAATGAGTGTTAACTTGAGGTGTAACGATTGAAGGCGTTGAAATAGATTTCTGAAGAGGTAAACGAGAGCCTGTTACGCCAGGCATTAAACCGCTACTTTCCACTAATCTTTGACTACCTTTGAATCGTTTCGGGACAATCTTCTGATATTCACTCTGTTAAAGAATAATTTTCAGTGTATTCGATCGCAAAGGGAACACAAAGAATTTGTCGATGCGAGCATTCTTTAAATTACCTGCACAAGATCAGCTTCATTGAGAGAGTGAGTGCTTGCTTGTGACCTGCATATGCGATTACCGATCCCTACAGGTCTGGTACCAGATTTTCCATGTAACTCTATTTCCATTTCACTGTCTAGGCTACTTAAACTAATACTGCGTTGTCGCTGAAAATTTAACGTATAAACATATTGAATACCATAGTAAAATAAGATACTAAAAGTTTTCACGAAAGCGAAATGAGAAAAGCGGTAAAGCAGTCATATATTCGTGCAACGAATTGTACTACGAATCGTAAAATACGAGACAGGCGATATTAACCATGTTTTGCGCTTGTAGATGATTTTGCCCAGAATATCTGCGACGCCCGCATCGTGTGTCTTCCAAATCAGTCCAGCTGCGTCTTCTGTCGATACCCTGTGCATTCTGTGAACGAGGTCCTACAGATGGGAAATGCGTGGGGGAGCTATTGGTAGAACAGTTAGCAAGGAGATCCGGATCGGATCCTGTATCGTTATTACTCGAACGTGGTAGGATCTCGGGTGAGATTAAAGGACACAGAGAGGGACACGACGAAGTTAACCGTTGAGGTACGTCGTTGTGGGACGTGCGATGATTAAATCCCCAGCTGCTCAGCGTCAGATCTCTCATACGCTGAATGCAATCATGGATTTCATGCAAATGCTGTAGGTTGTCCTCTGCAAGGAGGTGAACCGATTGTTAGCCACAGAAGCACGTAAAATTCTCTAACGTCAACTCGCGTCGAGCTCCGATGCACCATAGTGCACGGGATTACACAGATGAAGAATCAAAGAAATTTACCCAGGACAGGGTAGTTCTTAGCGAGACCAGGCGAATGAGGTGTGACGCTAATAATTGGCACCAAAGGATTAGGCTGAGTTTGAATATTAGAGCCAAGTGTGAGCAGCGGGTGCTGCTGCTGCTGCTGTTCGTCCGTCACTTCAGACATAGCGATAGCCGTTTTCTCTATATTGTCTTTGGTGTATCCAGACTCGGTGATTATATTTCCACGTAGATTCAGACTGCCGAGATCTCCATTAATAATAGGTATACGATTGCAGTCAGAATGCGATGATCCCAAATAATCAGTTATTACATCTTCCTCGCTATCCTCCCCACTGTTTGGACACTCATCTGCAAAATACATTTAAAAGAAATTTAATTATTCGCTATAATCAAGTAACAGAGGTACGATCAACGGTTATTTTAAATCATTCGGCCATCGATCTGTATAATGATTAATAACAAGTAAAAACGTTATACGTTACAAACTAAAGTTGTTGAAACGAAGAGAAGAAAATTATAACTATGGTTTAATGCTCCGCGAAAAAGGCCAGACAAGCGCGCAACAAGGAATGTCGGAATTCGCGAGTAAACTGCATAGAGATACGAGAAAACCGATATCCAAATGTCCTCGCGCCTATTGACTGCACAGGGAACAAATAGGACCTGCTCCTGACAATCGCAACAGCCTTCCGCTCTCGTGTCATAGTAACGTATAAAGACATATTCAATGAAAATCAGGTCACATTGTTCTACGCCACGTATCTGCGCGTCCCCGTGTTCTCGGCACGCTGCTAACATCAACGCGAAGCAAATTGTCTCTCGGCCTCTCTGTGCCCGACGAGGAAAGGGCGAATTAAAACACGATCGCCTTATCTTGCCGCGTTCACATCGGTCAGGGATAATCCAAGGTCGTTGGTTGGACGTCGCGAATTCGGGCGTAAGGATGTCCGGATCGATCTAACGATAACTGGCAGCAGATAAGGGTAAGATCTAATCTTATCACTTTGGTTAATCGTGCAAACCTTCTTTTCTACTTAATCCGAGCACAACGATTTAGTTCGCAGGGGTGGAATAGCAGTGGACGCCAATGAAGATTTGTCAGTCGTCGAAACACCACGGTTTTAACAGCCGTACCTGACGAGAGCGCCGTGCCACAACCGATCATATTATATTTTACCTACACGTTGACTCGACGAGCCGTTTATTGTCATCCCCGTGTCACGGATAAGTGTACGCGTACGAATCGTTGTGAGTACTTTTCCAGGCAGCAGGGGGTAGACACACTGTTGCTTTTCCCCGTAGCTCCCGAGCGCGAATTGATCCGTTGGTCCGCGCGTGCCACCCCACTTCCATGCACCCCCGATCCTTAACCGACCTCCAACCTTCAATCTAATGCCTTTACTACCACTCTTTTTGATAAATTCATACCCTACTTCCGTGTTCGTAATTTCTCTCTCTCTCTCTCTCTCTCTCTCTCTCTCCTCCCCCCTCTCTTTCTCGTTCCATATCTCACTTTCGATTAAACGTCACTTGAATAAATTTTCCAATTCTAATCAAATCGTATTCAAATTCAATTTCTACTCCCACGAAAGTATAATTTATCGATTATTCGATCTAGATAACGTAGAATCGCTTACTTTGGTGCGTTCGAATTTTATAAAGATTTGTCGCGATAGATTATATATTTTTCTTTTTATTGTGTTGAAAGTGTTGTTTTAAGAAATTGTTACAATGGAGCCATATTTGATGTGTTTATATTATAACTTTTATGTTTGTTTACTTCATTTTATAATTTTTGTAGTACTACTGTTTATGCTTAGTAATTGAGGATTTTATAGTGTACTGAGTACGACTTCTAATGCTTCAGAGTATTGATAAAACGTGTAATTTTAGAGAACTGATGCACCCTTTTTATTAGTTTTATATTCATACCAGCATTGCATCTACCGAGGCAAAGAATAAAGATGCAATCTCAGTATATGTTCCATGAATTTAGCAAATGGAAATAAGCTGTTTTCAGGGAAGTAAAGGATACAGCTTTAGGCATTTAGTAGCAGTGGAAGACTAATTAAAGAGCAGTCGAGAGTTAACATCAAGTATAGTATATATCTTTTTCTGGCTATAACTCAAAAACAAAAGAATACTAAGTTATGTTAATTAACAAATTTAAAGTGAGCTAATAATAACAGTTTAAGTTTCTAAAAAACTAGAAAAAATGAGCAACAAGATTATGAGATATCTATATTAGTTTTAAATGCAATTAATAGTATTAGTGTTTTGCATGTGACAGAGTATCAACATGTCTCGCATAGCTTTTTTCCTCTGTTTAATAAATAACATTACGTCGAATGCTTTTAACACAAACAGTTAAATGTTTTTTAAAACACTTTTAGTTTCAAGAATGAAAGGTCTCCAAAATGTTTCATACAAATATTTAAATGTAATTAAGTCTAATCCCTCTTAAATCTTTATAACAACCATTATTCTATCTTCTTATTACCTTCCGATCAAATGTTTCTTTAATTATTCATTTAAAATATTAACAACCTGTAATCAATTGAATGTTCGCTTTATCTTTTAGATTTTAACCACGAAAGTCTTCCTATTATATTCTTCCAAGACTTCAACACTGCTGTTTCCTTCTTTGAATAGAATTAATTATATATTCTGTATGATAACGTCTGATAAATTTTATCAATACAACTAACGAATATATAATAAAATCTAATTATTATTATTAAGTTTTATTATAAGAGTCAGTAATTTAGACTATATCCTGATTATCACCATTGTGCATATCGAGTATGTAACAAAAATTTATGTTTCTATTATGTAAAAAATATGTGTAATACATTTTCCATAAGCTAAACAATTCATATTATTTATAATATAATCTTAATATACCCGGAATACAAACAAAAGCATAATGCAACATAGAAGTATATATAAAATAGGATGTTAATAAATGAAATACAGGCAGGATATTAATTCTATGGACTGTTATGTTCTTTTTGTAATATTTTATTATGTACAATCGCGATATCGGTCAACCCTTTGCGGTCCTATCTACAGTCTAACTCGACATCATATTTTCTTTCAGAATCTTATAACTGCTAACTAAGCACAGGAAATCATGGTAATTTTTTCTATACGCCAGCAATTACAAGATCTTTGTGTAGACCTGTATCCTCCGTCTGTGCATGCTATATATTATAACAAGAATTAAGATAAGCCATAACGGTGTTTATAGTATTTCTAAAGTGCAAGGAAAGTTCACGTTGCTTCGGCAGAAACGCACAGTGATCTAAAGAATAGCTGAATGTGCGATCATAGTTATTAGAGCTGTCAATCGTTTAATTTGTATTAATAATTGAGTGAACAGCTAATGAAGAAATTTCAAATCGAGTACAAATATCACGTACTGTCCAAAAGCAAATACCTTCGCGTGGACCAACTAAAATTCTAGAGACAACTGGTGCCACAAAGGGTTAATCATTATTCGTAACTCACAAATAAGAAGTTACTTAAATGCTCCTTGTATGTTAATATCAACTTACCAGACGAAAATGGAGCCAGTACTTCCTGCCGTTTCTCCATCGTTTTTTAATTCCGACGATTGGATGAACGTTTAATTTCTCCAAGAGCGGAAACTGAAATATTCGTAAACACTGTAAATAGCGAGCAAATCCAGTCCACTGTGTATCGCAGAAGTATTTCACGAAAGCTCGGAAGCTGGAGCAACTTTGTTATAGAAAATTCGACAAAGAAGTTCGCAAACAGGGAATCTCACGTAAAGGGGCAGGGAAATTCGTTGCGGTGAAGAGAAACATCGTTATGCGTGCAGTATTTCACAGGTTGATTAGGGCGACGTATACATTTTGCTGCCAGAGGAAGCCGTATTGACAGGTGAACGTTCCACTCGATTCTTTCGCGTTTATTAAAGTGATACTTCTTATTCAACGGCGAAGAGGATACGTACCTAAGCGAAAAAATTTCTAGAAATCCATTAATATTACACGCCGTTTATTATATCTAGCTCCTTCATAGGCAAACGAAAGCGTTGCATCTACCAATCTGTAACATGCAATCAAGGCACGTCGACCATTTTGTACCAGCAGAGGGATAGACGGTGAGAAGGAAATCGTGGAGATGCGGTAACTCGTCAACTGCTTGCTGGGAATAACAGTGGTTGTGTTCCGATTCACGCATTATGCGCATAGGCTGCAGAGAAAACCGTTCCGTTTCATTCTGTGCGTGCATTGGTTGCGTTGGTGACGCACAGCATTCCCTAGAATTCTCCCACCTCTAGCGCATGAAGCGTGCAGTTCATGCGCGCATGCGTATTTGTCTCTTTACGTACGCTTTGAAAAACATACACCACATTCTTGTGGTATCAGCGAAAGCTAAATCCACACAAACATTATCTATCTATACACCACATTCTGTGGTCCGCTACTCGAAGTGACAGAAAAGATAACCTACATATATGCTACATGACAATAAATGTTTATTGGATATTTCGTTCTTTTACGCTACATTTGTCAATTTTTTATAACTTAACATTCATCCAAAATATTATTGTACGCGGGAACGGTATCTCTATGAAATCGAGAAACGTAATTATGCGTGGTTAGGAAATCAAAATTTCCATTAGGACGAGAAATGGTGATTTACAAACATTTGTTTATTTCTTTGTAGGGTGTTCATTTAGGGCATGTGTCCTTACAATTTTAACAAATACACAATTACTCTGTTTAACGAGTTGTGTAGACATAGTTTGTCCAGCCATAACCTTATGAAGCGCATAGATCTGTAAACCTGAAAATTGAAGCTAAAATCAATTAGAATGTAATTGATAATAGTAATTGTGGAAGCGCACGAATTTGGTAAATATATACAAATTAAGCTAAAACTTACTATTTCGATGAAATGTACTCAGAAAATGACGTTATGAATGGATACTTTGATTTTTTAATCACGAATAATTACACTCCACAACTTCGTAATCCGCTCCTCGAAGTGACAGAAAATTATTATTATTATTATTATTATTATTATTGTCATTGTCATTGTCATTGTCATTGTCATTGTCATTGTCATTGTCATTGTCATTGTCATTGTCATTGTCATTGTCATTGTCATTGTCATTGTCATTGTCATTGTCATTGTCATTGTCATTGTCATTGTCATTGTCATTGTCATTGTCATTGTCATTGTCATTGTCATTGTCAGTGTCAGTGTCAGTGTCAGTGTCAGTGTCAGTGTCAGTGTCAGTGTCAGTGTCAGTGTCAGTGTCAGTGTCAGTGTCAGTGTCAGTGTCAGTGTCAGTGTCAGTGTCAGTGTCAGTGTTATTATTATTATTATTGTCATTGTCATTGTCATTGTCATTGTCAGTGTCAGTGTCAGTGTCAGTGTCAGTGTCAGTGTCAGTGTCAGTGTCAGTGTCAGTGTCAGTGTCAGTGCCAGTGTCAGTGTCAGTGTCAGTGTCAGTGTCAGTGTTATTATTATTATTATTATTATTGTCATTGTCATTGTCATTGTCATTGTCATTGTCAGTGTCAGTGTCAGTGTCAGTGTCAGTGTCAGTGTCAGTGTCAGTGACAGTGTCAGTGTCATTGTCAGTGTCAGTGTCAGTGTCAGTGTCAGTGTCAGTGTCAGTGTCAGTGTCAGTGTCAGTGCCAGTGTCAGTGTTATTATTATTATTATTATTATTATTATTATTATTATTATTATTTTAACGGGAGAATCCTTTAGTGTACAGAGTATAAAGCTAATTAGTACAAAGATAAAGATACTATAAAAAATCTTCCAACTTTGTTACAACGTAAATTTATGCTTTCTCGGTCATACTAATAATAATTAAACACTTCAAACTATCAATTCATAGGTATAAAAAAATAGAATACAGAAGCACACGTGAAGCGACAATACGCATGTGCGTAATATGCGCATTGACTGCCCATGCTTTTATTTTCTGCACTTGCTGCACGCATTATGAGCTAGAAGTTGGAGGATTCTAGGGAATTCTACGAAATTGGTACTGCCATCTCTGCACTCGCTGTATGAATTGCAACCAACGTAACGGACTCAATTTCGAAGCGAACAACACATCCCTAGAAGGTTTTAGGCAGGGTCGAACCGAAAGATGAGGAAGGAAGCAAATACGTAGCGCGCATTTTTATTTCTTAAAGGCTTTTACTGCTAAGTTTTTCGAACGTGCTCTTATAATGCTAACTTTACAGCTATACTCTAAACCAGAAGACGTACGAGAGCCTGCGGTTCTATTCAATAGCCTTCAAAACCTTGAATTTACCCCGGACGCGGATAATAAATAACTTCATTTTTCCTTTACACATCTGTTTACCAAATTACGCTGGGTAAGCAGCAATTCGTCCTGTAAAACTCATAAAATATGTTCTTCGCTTTCAATAATTATCGCTGTTCGATAAGAATAGAAAAACTCGGGTTGAGAAGATCCAGCAATAAAGCCACCAAATTTCGTTAGGAGTCGGTCCCCGATCCTTAGGACGAAGTAACCGATGTAGTTAGGAAGCGTGCTTCGACCACCGTCCAAAAGCCTCGAATTAAATTAACCGTAATCCATCCAACTGCATAGCTATTTGTAAGTAAGTTTGAACATTCCCGCGTAACCTCACGAGTATCAGACGCATCGAAACCCGTTCCGTGTCGTTACTGCGGTTCATGCGCTGCTGGAAACGGAACGCGGTTTATGCGCGCAGCGCAGACGCTGCGGTCTATGCGCATAATGCGTGAATCGGAACACAACCAGTATGCCGTTAAAGGCGTATATACTTGAAATCTAACGAATACATAGGTATGTAACGATACGGGAATTACTTTGAAAATAAAAGACAGTTTGAATAACCGAGACGAAAAATTACTGTCCCTTGTATTTTATGTAAAATTCCTAAATAAATATGTACATGTTAATTTCGGTAAGTACGCTCGATACGAATTCTTCATCTGTTTTGCGAAAAACAGGAACCGATTAAGTCTGCATTAGACTTGTATTTTGAATAAAGTATATAAAAGAATGATGTTCCAAAACTGATAAAAATCCTCACAATTTCGAGTAAAAATTTTATTTCTTCCCTATAAGACAAAGTTTCTGCAATTATTGGTTTCTTGTTTTCTAGTATTCCTCATACATGTAGAGAGCTCAGTTAAGAAATGTCGTAGTATTCTGGAAAATTGAATCGATAAAGTGTTCGGTCATGATAAACAACCACTTGTTTTGTATATTATACATTTACAGATGCATTTATGTACGCGATAAAGTTCAAGACCGATTTTAAATTAACGTTAAACTAACCAAACACAGGCCCGTTTCGACGGCTTTAAAATACAAAAATAATAAGTTCCGTATAGAGTTATTACACTCAGAGTTCTTTGTATGTTCAATCTAATTTAAAAAAATTTCTTTTATGCACACAGTGTTCGTAAATTTCGTATGAAACATCCAATTTCTTTTTATATCTCAAGCCTGATTTAATTTTTCTTTCAAGTATGTACATTAAACGATACGCCCAATGTATTTAAATGCATCGCCTTAAATTCTGCTGGTGCATTTGTTAGAAAATTTATCGGGAGCATTAAAGTAACTTCGAATTTAAACATTTGGCCGTACTGCATGGGGATCTGGTCAAGGAACTCGCACACATAGGAGGTGTCAATACGAAGAACTGTCAAAACCTACGAAATGACAGTGACTCGTAACGAATTTACGTACAATTATGAGAACTGATTGTCGCTCAGAGATATAATTGAGAAGATCCGTATTTTACGGGGCAGTGAAATCGCATTGCATAATTGTTCTCATTGTTTACTTAAATTTCGAGGCTAAGTATATAACCTGAAGGCACGTTACATATCCCGAATATTAATTACATTTCGTTACGTTATCCTGCTCCATCGTCGTCTTATTTAATCTTTGAATGATATTACTTGCGCGGTATTATGAAGTTATACAATGGAGGTTTCGGAGACAAGAAACCTTGTTAGAGATTTGGATTTAACCCTACAACCTCGTATCGTTCCGCGATATAAAACTTGGCTTCCACTTGCCACACAGCAGGTATTTTTTACGTATCTTTATGAAATTATCGCCTTGCGCTTAATTGACATAAAAGAAAAGTATATCATTATATGTATATAGTATATAATTGTTTGTAATAGTACGATTCCTTTTTTTAAATACGGTGTTGAATCAACATTAAAATATCATTTTGAAGAGAAATGATATTTAAAAGAAGGTGTTCTATAAATGATAGTCCAATTGGAAGATTGATGAATCTATGTGAAAAATAGGGTAGCATTCTAAAACGACAGTTTTCTTTTATGCAAGGTCTTATTTCTGAGGAAATTGATTAAGGATATTTTATTGTACTCGGTAGTTTCAAAGCACAAAAGTTTCAATTTTTCCAAGATCATACCGAACAGTTCACTTTGTCCTGAAAATGAAGCTTTGCGTAGAAAATTTTATTCCCTGTTCTTTTTCTTCTCTTTCGAACAGAATCATCGATTTCATAATTGTATTATCGCATATAGGACATTCTGTATTTTGTCGGATTTCATTTATGTATTAACTCACTTTACGGGAATATATAATTTTCAGTTACGGCTTAGAAATCTTGTACAAATAATAGGATGTAATTTAAAGGCAAATGTGAATAACGAAGCTGGTTGGTTTTATTACACTCTACATAGAACAAATATGTCTTCTCCTTTGTACACAAGCGAAGTAATCGACCATGCGAATCCAAGGTGGTCGAGCCTTGAACTACCAACGATACACGCCACCGGCTACTCTACTGCCAATGGTGAGTTTTATAGTCTATTAGCACCTCAAACGTAATCATACGTTGATGGGAATAAAATATAACTGTTATCCGTTGCCCCATACAAATGTGTCTTCTATAGAATATGTAAGAAGGATGTTATGAATTCTTTAACAGAGATTATTATAAGGCTATGGAAAAGGGCGACTATGGCTGACGTAACGTCCGACGTGACCATTTTTACATGGGGCATATCTTTCACTGGCTTGGCATACATTGGCCCTAAACTACCGAATAACTTAGACACTGTTTTGAAAGAGAATTCTCTAATTTTTCAATTTCACGGCGGTTTTTTTACACCGGTGTATTGTTTTATCCAAGTTCCTGAATTGAAAAGATATTTACAGATAAAGGTCAATACATCCGAGATAAAAGATAGCTATGCCGTGAGTAAGCTAAGCAGTTTAAGAAATAAAATGCAGGCACTAAAGCAGCAGACAGAATCGGTGCAGTCACTTCGGGCGCGAATCGCATCTGGAGATAATTTCCATACTCCGAGATACCCGCAATCTTCGTTAAACAGATTACTTCAACCTCGTAAGGTGAATAGGGAGAAGAAAGCGGAGATAATAAAGATACGCATGGAATTAGAGATGGCCAGGTTTAGAACGAAATTATTAGAACAGGAGAGAACAAGGAAAATGGGAGAAGTTAGAGTGCTGGCTCAATCGCATTCTAGTATCGTGGAAGAAAATCAAGATTACGGTATTAATTATCTTGCGGTACGTTCACGATTCGGATAAAACAAGTTTAAGACGAATATTTGTTTCTATTACAGGTTCAGACTTGATGGAAAGGTACAGAGAGCTAAATAGAGACATAGAACGACTGCACGTTCGCCGACAAAATCAAATAGATACAAGAGAAACGTACGTTCAGTTGAGTAGTCAACTTGCTCAAAGAAGAAGACAATTAATTTCAGAACTAAGTTTAATATATCCTATTACACAGGTGTGTATATAGTATTTAACGAGACGAAATTTTTTAAAAAGCAATATGGAATGAATTATGGGGTACAGAAACCTATATTTGTAGTTTCAATTATCGAGATGCGATCATAATTAAGTTCTGAAGATATTTTTATTATGCAGGATGAAAATGGGAAGTTTAGAATACACCATGTACATTTACCTGACAGCGAGGATTTAGAATTATCAAATGATACAGAGGTAGCTGTAGCACTGGGATTTGTTGCGCATACCACACAAATGATTGCTAGTTTTCTTAATATACCCACTAGATACCCTCTTATACATTATGGATCACGTAGTAAAGTTATAGATCACATCACGGAAAACCTGCCCGACAATGACAGGCAGTGAGTATTCTGTCTTTATTCCTCATTTAAATTTTCATCGAAAGGATAGTACAATTAATACAATTAATACAAACGTGTTACATTTGCAGGTTTCCATTATTTGCTCGAAGCAAAGTTAAATTACAGTTTCGTTACGCTGTGTATTTACTAAATAAAAATATAGCTCAATTAAGGTGGTACTGCGGCCTTCCAACAACAGACTTAAGGGCGACACTTCCAAACTTAGCTACCTTGATAAGTATTAGGCAAAATCAATCGCAGTATGTAATTCTGTTATTATTATAATCGAACACGATCATTCCGTACGATATTTTGTAATCGTCATACTGTCTTATCTCTAGTTTGGATAATTCAAAGCGAACGTATTCCACTTCGTCCTTGGACATCGATGTTGGAAATGGTAAACAAAATTTGCCCCTAACACCGCCTGTGCAGAAGCTAATTTTTGAAAAATGCCATCGATCTTCACGATCCATGAGCCAATTGAAAAGCTTTAAATCATCTCTCAGTTCTTCGCTGGATCAAGGCTTAGACAAGCCTGTACAGTCCCTCGTTTTGGGCAGCCAATCGAAACGAATTTGTAAGTCGGAAGAAGGTGCCATTGACAATAAAACATTAGTACTAGTGAAAGATAGGTCGAGTAACAGTAGCAATGAAACTTTAAATAATGCTATTTTAAGTAACATGAGCAGTGCGAATGTCGAAGATACCACTCAAGCGAGCAATGAGATTGGAATAGAGAGTAATATTGAGATTATGGTACCTACGTCAGTATCAAAGTCGACTAATGCCGCAGATAGTTTAGAAAGTTCAGTGAGCGCGAGAGACAGAAGCTCGAATTCTATAAGCAGTTGCGAAATGGCACTGAATAGTAGCCAAAATGGAGACGATAGTCCGAACGATAATAATGCTGTTAAAAAAGACCAAACTGGGGAATCTATCTCAGGTGCCAATGAAATTTTAAGGAACGTCGACGACGTCATAGATAACGCTCTAAAAAATGGCAGGCACACGGAAGATTATAGTTCGGAAAACCAAGTTCCACGAAATTGTGATAATCCTAGAATGGCAGTTAGTGAAACAAGTTACAATATTCATGGATCTAGTGCAGCTGCTACGGTAGCCTCAACGTACAATAAGGAACATTTTGCTAAGTCGTGTTTATCTTTAGACGATATAATGTCATGTACCTACGAAGAAACTGAACGAAAACAAAGGACAAGCTCTATTTGTAGTTATCCAGAAGAATATCTGTCCTCGAAAGACTCTATAATGCGGAAGCGATTTAATTCTGAGCCCAAGTAAGTATGTACTGAAACGAATTCACTTGGAATATTTATGAATTTGGATTCTCGAGTACCCGGTGCAATTTCTATTTTCCTGGATATCTCGAGCATCCGATTCGATTCGATCATGGCAATGATACCATGTACATAAGAGTTGTAAAATAATCGATTTTCTATGCTACAGAAACGATAGGGTGGACCCTTTACATACCAAAAATTGGTTCCATAATGACGCGGACAGAGAACCAGCAGTGAGTAAATTAACAAATTTAGATGTTTCTTGTTGAAATGTTACTTTAATGTTACTAATTCGATATTCTTCTCGTTGTTTCAGTTGGAAACAGGGTTAATACAAAAAGCACAGAAATCAGAGTGTTATTCGTACGACGAAACAAGCAAACGTGACTATCAAACGTCCAGCGAATACATAGACATTATCAGACGCAGTTCAGAAAACGTATATGCCCGTACCGAAGCGTTAGCCAATAAGAAAACCAGTTTTAAAGTTATGAAACCACGACTGTAATATTCACAATCTAGAATGCCACACCGCACTGTTGTTAGACTATAATGGTAGATATCCGAGTGGACTTAAAGAAGAAAGAAAAAAATCAATGCATTGCGTGAAAAAAAAAAGAAGTTACAATTGATATTCGCTGCGTTAACGCGTGAACGTCGGAAATAAAAATCTCATAAAATTCTCCGTAATTATCGAAATTATCGTTAACGTGTGAACGTCGGAAATAAAAATCTCATAAAATTCTGCGTAATTATCGAAATGCAGAACTCTTCGCGTATTTAGTAGGTATGTAGCTAATGACTAGTCTTAAGGTAGCTTAGAGCATATAAACATGGAGGAAGCACGCAATAGGCGAAAATGTAGACGGTGATAGAAAGAGAAAGATATGCATGGGGGACACCACCCCCTCTCTTTCTAGCGCCAGCGTTTTTTTTTTATGTTAGAAAGGGAGGGGATGTCCCTCGCGTATATCTTTCTCTTTCTACCGCCGTCTACATTTTCGCCCATTGCGTGCTTCCTCCATGTTTATATGCTCCAAGTAAGGTAGGCTCTCACTACGTCTCGTCTCGCCTCGGTTTTTTCGTACCTGAAGTTATCTGAGCTTGCCTCGGTTCATGTGTTTGGTCAGTTGCTCAGAGAACCTTTTCCTTCCTCTTTTAGCGGTCTCCGAAAGCGGTGGCATTGCATGCACTCGGCACTACGCCTCGCCTCGGCTCGCCTCTCTTCCTCAAAATACATATTCTCGAGGAAGAATCCGCGGCTCGGAGTCACGCCGAGGCGAGACGCGGTACGAGTCAAATTGTCAAAATACATAAGAAAAGCATAGGAAGAATAAAATGAGACGTGGCGAGGCGTAGCGAGAGCCTACCTTTATTTTTTCTTTGATTTCCATCGATTTAAACAAATATAAAATGAAGAAGAAAGCTAAGAAAGTGATGTATATCTTTGTGATTACTATGCGTTAAAAATATTTACTATAAGTTCATGTTGTATTTTATTAATTTCCAGATTCTATGAAATATAACGCGATAGATTTATATTTCAAGTACTATTATCTGTGTAATAAATTTAGGTATGCGTGCTTGTACATAAATTTGAAGTTACTTATGCATGCGTGCGCGCGGGCGCGCGTGCAATGTATGGTGGGTCGTGCAATTATTAGTAACTGTGCTCTTCTTATCAATTATTAATGAAACAATATCACAAGTCTATTGATTGAACTACTAATTATAAGTGAGAATTTCGTAATAATAATTATCACATGCAATATTAAGATCAGCATTCGTTGAATTCTTTTAATTGCTATGTTTATAGTTATGTACAGTTGGGTTATTAGTATCCCCGTGTACCGGCATATTATTAAGATGATTTATTACACATGTCACTCTAAATAATACTTGTACACACCTGTAAAACGTGTTTCAATGTACTTGAAAAGATAATTCAGTAATAGCAGAATGAAAAGTTTGGATCTATTTTATAGATTTCTCATGTTCTCAGAATTGAAAAATATATTAATATCTATGTAAACTATATGTATGAGGACCAACCAAAGTACTAATGTGGCTAATGCTGTACTAAATATGTAAATATTCATGGTAAATTGAGGATACTGACACTCGATAGGACGTAGAAACATGAATGAATCTTTTCTGCGAATATTCATAACAAAATATTCGTGTATAAAAAACAGAGAAGCGTAAAATATCTTTAATCACGAAATACAATATTTATATCTGTTTCTATAATGTGATATCATAATCTATCGTATCAGTGTAAGTACATGCTTCTCACTAATTTATAAAATATTGTTTATAATGTATCACAATTATTTACGATAAGTAAGAATGCTATGTTAGCAGTTGTATATAACTTCGTACATCAATACACATTAATTATCCTAAGAACAGTGTATGTGTATAGAAGTTACCCTTTCTTTCTCTTATTTAGATCGTTAAGTTATTTCCTTGGTATTGCTTAGCGCAATAGTATATTTTTATGTAATATATTATGTATCATACCATACATCATAGGAATGCACGTAAATAAAAAGAAATCTGTCATCGATCGTAATCATTAAAATCCTCTTACTCTCGCTGCATCTTTTAGGGTAGTCGATAGAATTTATGGCGGTTTCATCGTTTTAGTATTTTAAAAGACTATACAGAGTGGTATCTTATTTGCAACGGAGCAAATAAAAATAGTCACTGTTTCTCGCGAGATCTATTGCAATAATCTCTTAGACTTAGTATATCGTTACGCTATAGTATTTATATGGAAAAATAAATATCAAATGGCCACTGAATAGATTGAAAGTAAAATATGTATATAATACATACACAGAAATATTCACTTCGTTGTCTCATTAATACCAGTCAGTTTTTCACTTACATCCCACAAGCGAAGCGCTACATCGGGATCTAGTTCCTTTTTCGAAACGTACGGTTTACAATCGCGGTAAATATTACGGCTCTCGTTAGATAACGAAGGCTCTATAGCACAGTGTAACACAGTTTGCGCACCCTAACAAAAGAATAGAAGTATCAAACATAGCAATACTCTTTGCAACAGTGTACGCAGTATGCAGAAATAGTTACCTGATTTGCAGTACGTAAGAACAATAGGGCAACGGGTGAGAATATGATGTAGTGGAACCAACTTCTTTTAACATTTCTGAACAGTCCTGTATAAGTGAATCCAGGACAAACCATATAAATGTTAACGCCGCTGTTTTCAGTTCGTTTCGCAAGCTCGATACCGAAATAGGTATTGGCTAATTTCGAATTACAGTACGCAGGATTCATACGTCCTTTAACTACCAATCCTTTCTCCCCGTTCAAGTTTGAGAAATCGATTACCCCGGATTCGAAAAGTTTAGACGTTACAATAACAATCCTATTGGGAATAAATTTCAGTAAATAAATCATAGGTTCGTTTCTTAATACTTTTCTTTTAAGACCAACCTGCTCGGTGCGTTCTGTTTTAAGCGATCCAAGAGTAAGTTCGTAAGCAGGAAATGACCTAAATGATTCACACCGAAATGAATTTCATATCCGTCGTCTGTCGAAGCGCGTTCCTTAAGAGGAACATACACCCCGGCGTTGTTAATCAACACATGAATTTGCGGAAAGTTTCTCATCACCTCGGCGACGAATTCTCTGATCGATAAAAATGATGCCAGATTCAGCTGCATCGGTACCTGCGAATGCGATAAAACGCTTACACTCTTGTATTCGTAATATTACACACTACTGATCCCATTATTTCTCATTAAAGGAGCAGGCAATTATTGAGTTACGTCTACCAATTCTCCGGTGGATACTCGAGAGCGTATCTCGGATATAGCGTCCCGAGCATTTTGCAAGTTTCTGCAAGCCACGATAACCGTAGCTTTTCGCTGCGCCAATTCCTTCACTGTCTCTTTACCAATGCCGGAATTGCCACCTGTCACGATGAATACAGAACCCTGCAGGCTGTCCGTATTCTTGCATTTTCCCCACGTACGTTCCCGACATTTTCGGAGTAATCCAATGAGTAATATTACTGGCAAAATCAAGTAACACCACGATGATACCATATTTCCTCGTCCTGTAACTATAACATGCGTACGTCTCGGGTATTTGAATTAAGTGTTCGCGCACGATGATTTGCCGGATCAGAGAAACTTTCAACATATATTTGCATTCATCACGATACTTGGCTCGTCGGAAACGAACAAATCACAGGGCTGCGGCTCCTTTCTTTCCTTTTAAGTTAACCTTATCTTTATCACATACTCTTCACATTTGTATTTACATCGCGCGATTGAGGTTCCACTGAAAAACGAGAATCGTGAATTCGAGAATTGTGGCAGGGTAGCCGCGCAACGATAACATTCATCATATATGTATCGTGTTTTAATGTAGCGAGACTTAAGTAGATTAAGTATGTTATCGTGTTTTAAAATTCTACGTTTCGTCAGAAATAACACGGTGATGAAAGATTTGATAAATAGGATGAAAGTAAAAGCAAGTAAAAGGTGGTATTCATAGGCCGGTATTCATAGTCGCTACTTATTCTTAAGCAAATGCTTAAGCATGCAGCATCCTCTACTAACTTAGTAGCTAGTAAAAGATGCCGAATGCTTAAGCATTTGCTTAAGAATAAGTAGCGACTATGAATACCGGCCATAGTCACTACTTATTCTTAAGCAAATGCTCAAGCATTGGGCATCCTTTACTAGTTACCTACTAGGTAAGTAGAGGATGCCGCATGCTTAAGTAGCGACTTATGAATACCGGCCATAGTGTTGCTTTCTACGCGTATGGATATGTAAGAGAGCAGTGAAGACTTTCAGTTCTGCTGGTTCAGCTGGGTCTGCTGTTTCGCAGAGGGAATGCAAAGGCGAATTTTGAACGGTATGAAAATTAAATTAATAATATTGAATTAGAGAGGCAGTATGGTTAACCGTTCGTTACTCGCGCTCAATTTTATAACACGCCTCAGATAGCACAGAACGTTTTAAAAACGTCCATTTTACGTCCATTTTAGGTCTGAACAGGGGCCGGGGGAAATGTTATACGCCGGTAGAGTAATTAGCGGTGGGGGAACGTCGAGTCAATCAACGCCAAGTGGCCAAGATGGGAAAGGAAACGGCGCCACTGTCAAGCCAAGCCAAGTGACCCCACGCCGCGCCGTCACGCTTTCGAATTCGTGCTTCGTACGTACTTCAGAGTTCAGCGGCGTACCCCCACCGCTAATTACTATACCGGCAGATAACATTTCCTCCGGCCCCTGGCCCGTGCAAAGAAATTCTCAGTTGCCTTCGATACGCCGCGCGCCCGATTTCGTAGGGGAAGGCTCCGCTACCGCTCATCTTGCTGCGAAATGTGAGAGAGCGTGCGAGCGGTTCGTGCATCGTAGAGCAATTAGAATACCATTTCGCGATACTCTGCGGTTACGCTCCGTCGCGCTAATTCGATATACGGCCCAAGGTTTGCACTTTTTAAGTAATCGCATCCCAACACAGACGCGTACACCTATAGACCGATCTATACATATGCATGCCGTATAGGTAGATGCAATCGCGCATCTGCCTCTGCTTCTTGTGTTTACTCGCTTTCGATATTTCGTAATTCCGAGAATCGAAATGCTTCATTCTTCGCGTATCGGATTCCCAATTTCATTTACGTGTTTAATTAACCGTGTTAGCTGATGTATAGTAAGTAATTGGATGCTCTTTTTTTATATTGAAACAGTGGTCCTACAGAACCTTGTCCTATTTTCGTACACCAGCATATATTTGCATGTAATCGCTCGTGCATATTACTCTTGCATTCAGTTATGCGTTGTATCTTGTCGCTTTAGCGATTAAGATATCGCGAATTGTAGATGTCGCGTTGCCTTACAGGTGCAGCAAGGCAGTGTGATGAGCGTAGGACTATCTCCGTACGATGGTTTGGAGAAAGAGTCAACTTCTAGTAATGCTCTGGACAGCGGAGGAGGTGCTACAAAGAAATTGGCTAGAGGTATATCTAGAGCCACCGAAAATGCAGCCATCGTGTCTTACGCTCGTTCTCAGTTAGCTACTATAGAGTCTCTGGATACTCCAGAGTTCACGTTCTCGCTTCCCGATCTAACAGTTTACCCAGGTATTTCATTTACGCTAGCACGCAACGGTTACGAGTTACTTCCAACGACTTGTTCTTCTAAGTAAATGTATAATTGTACTTAGATTCCTTTCGTCAGTTTCTGGAGAAAGATCTAATCGAGCGGGGATGTCTGACTTCCCTGGAAGCCGCTGGTCGTTTAAACTGGTGGTGCGGGGGTAAGGACGGAAGTAACAGAGTTCTGTGGCCGTTAGCAACATCCGGAGATGGGAATTGCCTTCTGCACGCAGCTTCTCTGGGCATGTGGGGCTTTCACGATAGGCTTCTGACGTTGAGAGAAGCGTTGCATAACACCTTAGCCAAGGGGGAGTACAGGCATGCCCTGTTTAGAAGATGGAAATGGAGGCAAATGGGTTTAAACGCTGATGCAGGGTTGTCTTATACGGAAGCGGAATGGTTGACGGAGTGGCAAACTATAGTGGACATGGCTTCCCCTATTTTCAGGAATCAAACTGCTACTTCTTATCAGAGCCTCGAGGAAGTATGTAAAACTTCTCTGTCCACTTTCGCGCTGTATTAGTTTGGTGAGATTAGTACAGTGATAAAACTTCTTATAGGTACACGTTTTAGCTTTGGCTCACGCTTTAAAGAGACCCATAATAGTTATAGCAGAAACAATGTTGAAAGACGCGGAAGGCGTAGCTATAGCGCCGATCCCATTTGGTGGAGTGTACCTACCATTAGAGGTACCGCCGTCTCGTTGTCACAGAACCCCGCTGCTTCTAGCATATCATTCGGCCCACTTTTCGCCTCTCGTTACTGTCGATGGAACGAGCGATTTTGGAGAGGGTTGCAGCGAAGGTGTTAGTATACCTCTAGTAGACCCAGACACGGGTCAGTTACTACCGGTTCTGTTCGCGGTAGATCCCGGTCCGGATTGGGATTGGCTAGAAGGCTCTCGAGACTTGTTGCCTTGTCAACAAGACACGGTAACCCATTTCTCTACAATTTAAAACTCTGTATCACATACTTGACTATAATTATGCGCCGCTTATGTCTAGATGGAGATTTTGTCGCGCGAGTATTTGGATTGTGAATACCAGAATTTCACATCGGAAGATATCGATCGACTATCCGACACGGACGGTTCCCTGTCCAAGACAGCGAAACAATTGCTGGGCGTTGCAAAGCAATTCGGATCGATCGGGAGATCTGTGAGCAAACGATTGTGGTCCATGGCAAAGAGACCAAAGAGCCCGCCTCCCACGGCGGGCGGACTTTCCACGGAAGGTTTATTGTGCGTGACGATCAGAAGTAGGCGTCACCAGTACGTGGATCAGATGCTTCAGAACTACCTTCAATGTGCCCACGCAAGGTATCGCGTTAACTGTTCCCTTGTCAAATCGGTTTATCCTATTTCAGTTGCAGATAATAACACTTGATCGGGATTTTAACACTTTATAGGTACCTGCAGGATCACAAAGTTGATGATACCGGTAGCGAAATGAATTACGGCGCTGGCAAATCGAAATTTTATGCTGCCAGCGATCAGGGAAGTCACGCGAGCGTTAGTAAACTGTTGCCCACCAATCCAAATAAAGATCGCACACTTTATCTGTCGAGGTACTTCTCACGCATGCTGTATAACGCATTTTTATTAATCATCGGCGATACAATGCTCCTAGTAATCGTTGTTTCGTAGGTCTACTTTTTACAATGACCAAGCGTCATCTGATAAAGCGGGACCAGAACGCTGGAACAATCGTAACAGTTTAGGGGTACGTGATTCTACCTAACCGTTACAAGTCACAGAGTTGAATAATCTAACGATTCTTTTTAGGCTATCGTTAAAGAATGTCGGAACGAGCAATGTCAATTCTTCGGTTCGGCGGAAAACGACTATTACTGTTCCCAGTGTTGGGCAAACCGGCGCTATCGCTGAGGGATCCAGCCTCAACGGCATACGACAATAATAAGATTAATATCGTTCGAATCGAATCATCTATAATCGGATTTAGACGTAACGCTAGCCATTTTCAAGCGAAGCTTAATTAAGAAACATAATTGACCCGCCAGACTTACTTCTTCCTCTAGCTAGATCGGTTCATCTCGCATCATTTCTATTTTGTTATTTATCGGCATTACTACTGATACTCTTTCGAAAGCATATCAAAACGTACAGGGTTCAACTCTCTCTTCGACACGTATTTATACACACTCGCACACTAAATGCCTTTCGCGCGTAGCTTGTAAATCGGCGCCGTTTCAGGGAAACAGAAATCGTATTTTCAGGTAACGGTGAACCTTATATTTTTACGAGGGACAAATAACTCGTGTACTCTTTTGCACGTGCCTTCTGTCGCGCATTACTAATACGAGAATCGAAAATGAGAGAAGTAGAATACGACGATAATACTCGATCTTCGATGCTGCGGTAAGAGATAAATTCCCTTCCCGCAACTACCTCTGCCGCTTTTTAATATAATGCTTTGTACGAATTGAATCGCGCCGCGCTTGTTCGCTGACTTACGAAGCGAGACGGCTATTTAAAAAAGGCGCGATTTCCAAGTGTTGAAGTGATATCGGATCGTTCATCGTACTTAATCTCGTCGCCTGCTGGCAATTATCGTTCATGTAAATCTGTGTGAAAAATAAAACGTATTTTTGTATCTTGGGCGTTTTACGAGCACTCCCTGCGAGACGCCATTTAAAATGGAAACTGCGAGCTTTCTCGATTCTGGGCGGGGGCGTTCGCAGACTTTTCCGGCGCCGTGGGGGGGGGGGGGGGGGAACTTTGGGACGATGACAAAGAAAAATATGCCCCTCTTGCTTCTTTTAACCCATTTTATAGTGCCAATTTATTTAAAAATGTAAAACCGAAATTTAAAAATATTCCCCTTTTTAGTATAAGACTTAATAAAGATCAATTTTGAAAAATAAGCGATTTTTCTCAAAAGCTAGGGGGGCAACTGCCCATTTCACGATTCTGGGACAGATATGCTCTTGCGTGTCCCGTAACGAGGCCATTTACCTTGCGCTAAATGCTAATAATGTCATAATTTCGTTTCGTGCGTCGTAGTAGCTTCCGCGCTATCTTGCGACAAAAATGTGCAATACTCGCAGTTACAGCGCACAGGTGCGCGTGCGCGCGCGCGCGTGTGTGTGTGTGCGGTATGAATCGTGGTTAATAAGGCAGTATTTATTTTCGAAGTAGTTAGATCGGTTGTAATTCGTTCGAAAGGGTTTTACCGACTGTTCACATGGATCCCGGAACTTGACAGGAACCGTGGGACTTCATGAAACAGTGTACACCGACATGATCGAGTTGTGTACGAAGAAACGAATGTTAATTGGCATTACACTATTGGGAGGGTTAGTTTTTCGTTCACATCTTATAGTTACCGTATCTTATTTGACTTAGCATGCATCGACGAGACGCATTGATTATTATAAAACGCTTCTGAAATATTCGTCACAGCTATATTCGCTCTTATTGTAGGTTAACAGTTTTAGTACTGATCGTTGAGAGCCACTGGACGGACAGCTCCAACAAGCTTTATTTGGACAACTATGAAAACAACGCCACATGCATGTCCGGCGACGAGTACGAGATAACTTCAGAATGTCACCCATGCACTGCGTTTGAAATAGCAAGTAAAAGCATCGACGTATGCGTCCACGCAAGGTACAAAGAAGTACTAAAATGTAGAAGCGGAGAAACTATAACGAGAAGGTAAACAGTCGTCTTCTGTGATTTATGATACTTCATAAAGTATGTTACATCTCGATGTGTGCGTTTCAGTTGCGACAGGGTAGCTTGGTTAGAAGAAAGAGTCTTTTGGAAGTTTGAAACGTTCATGTTTATTTTGGCATTCAGTTCCTGCATCAGCGTCTATTGGCGGGAGAATATATTAAGGCAGAGGATAATAAGGAAAGTAGCGAGGCAACTAAGAGCTAGCGTGTAGCTAGCCTTCGGCGTTTAGCCTCTACTTCTTGTATCGGTGCCATTACGATCGCACAGGCGGATCGGAAAGATGGACGTCGCCTATTTGGAAGTATATTCTCTGTCGAAATTATGCCTGGCGCCGATAGAGACAATACTAACGTTATTCACGATAAAGTACTGCGATTCGAAAATCAATATTAGGCTTGTATCGAGCGAGAAGAAGCCTCTGGAACAAGCGTACACGATAGACATTTCCACGTTTGAATATGAAGTGATGGATGCAGATAACATCCCGTATACCGCGAGCTCCTGCGAGCTGCCAATTATAGTTGTAAATAAAACTAGCTGCATCGCGGGTCTCTGTGCCATTCTGCGGCAGATCATTAAAGAGGTCGCGACGGAGTATCCGAAACATTATTGCCGGAAGCTGTTGGGCTTCAAAGATTCGTGCCTGACGGCCTGCTCAGAGGCCAGCGTGTGGACGAAGTTCTGCGAGGTGGATCTGATTCTAACCCTGAAATTCTTGCACTCCGAGAGCACGACACGGAACGAATTGCCTTCCAGTATGGTGAGGTTTGAACACCATATGTCGCAACCCAATAAATTGCACAACCTGTACAAATATAGCATGTCGAAAAAGTTTTCCAATGAGAACGTGGTTCTACTGAACGGAACACGTTCGCTGGAACACACCTACGCCAAAGGTTCGTCCGCGTCGCTGCTGGACATGATTATATTCGTCTGCACTCACATCCTATTGACAGTATTTTCGAGCGAGAGTACTCTAAAGCTACTGCCGCTGACCGCTAAGTGGTACAAGAAAATAATAGAAGATCAGATCATAGTCGACTGTCTCGAATGTCTGCCGCTGTTGAAGAACGTAGCTGGACTTGATTACGTTCTTCCTCAAGTAGCGGACCCAAATTTGTGCAAGAACGAGTCGAACAGGCGCAAGCCGCGGAGTCGGGTTTATACGAAACAGGAAGACGTAGAACAGTCGTTGGAATTGTTTAGAGGTTTGAATGTACAGACGAAGCTTGATTCGGAGCCGTTTGGCGCAGAATTGAATCTAGATTGGTCCGTGATACCTTATGAGGCCACGCCTGAGGGTGGTTCCTTGCCACCGGCGCGGTTGAGGAAAAAGCAGGAACAGCTGCAGAACATGTGCAAGCCCGTGATGAAATTGGCGAAAGCTGGGGACATAATCGTGGACTTCTGTTCCGGTAGTGGTCATTTGGGTATCTTGGTCGCGTACCTTTTGCCGGATTGTAACGTGATATTGTTAGAGAATAAAGAGGAATCGTTGAACAGAGCCAAAGAGAGGGTGAAGAAACTACAGCTGGCGAATGTGAAATTCTATCAATGCAATTTAGATTATTTCAAGGGTCATTTCGATATCGGTATGTCGCTGCACGCGTGCGGCGTCGCGACTGATTTGGTTATACAGCAATGCACCCGGAACAGGGCGATCTTTGTCTGCTGCCCATGTTGTTACGGATCGTTGCGGGATTGCCATCACTTATCGTATCCGAGGAGCAACGTTTTCAGGAAACAAATGGATCTGGCGAAGTATACGATACTGAATCACGCGGCCGATCAAACGCACGACGAGAAGAACGTTAAGACGAAGCAAGGGTACGAGTGTATGGCGATCGTAGACACTGACAGGAAACTGCAGGCCGAACAATTCGGTTATACAGTGCATCTTTCGAAATTTATACCGAACACCTGTACACCGAAGAATCATATATTGGTAGGGATTCCTAGAAAAGAACTTGTCGACACAAATGGTGTTAGTTAAGTATACCGAATTCTTGTAATTTCTATACTTTTAGTGTATAGCGATTTTATAAATTGGAAGCCACTGAAAGCTATTCTTGTTATCAGATGAATGCATTTTCAAATAAAAATAGATTTAAGGTAAACACGTTGTTTTTATTATATTAAAACCCTTTATAATTCCGAAATCACACGTTATATTCTATCATTCACCCATCATATATCACAGCTCATACTTTACTCTTAATACTTCACACTTCAACCTTAATACTTAATACTTCCCCCTCTATACTTTACACTTCAACGTTTATACTTTACGCTCTATACATGACACTTCACCTTCTATACTTCACGCTTCACAGTACTCGTGCACTGCTCATACCTTAGTAACTAAGCGTCGCCTTATAATCGTGCATAATGTGGTAAGTATTCAGGTAAGTTATTCAACGTCCCTCGAAAATGCAACAAAGTTTTTCAACAAAGTTGCAAATGCCGAAATTTGTCACAATTGTTACAAATGTCCAAAGTTTTCAACATTGTTGCAAATGGAATCTCGGTGTTCAAGGAATAAAATCTCGATTTGCAACTTTGTTGCAGGTGCAGGCCGAAAACCTGCCTCTCTTGCAGGTGCAAGAACCGTGCAATGAAATTCGGAGCAGGCAGTTTTTGAGTTGCTGCACCTGCAAGAGAAGCAGATTTTCGCGCTGCACCTGCAAGAGAAGTTGTGGAGCCGAAAAATTTGTTTTTTTTTTGGGCGGGAGGGGGGGGGGGCGGAAGTTCATTTTGGCTTGTGGACGAGTTAGAACTCCAAATTTTGTGGGATAATTAGAATTTGTGGGTCGTATGGAAATGGAAAAGGCGTTTTTCAATGATAACAACGTTTTGTAAAGTCTTTTCGTCTTTATTTTCTTTAAAATACGTTCGAAATATTACAATAAGTTGATACAAGTGGATATTGATATAATATTTTATTAATAATATATATATTTTCACTCTTCGTATCTTCGTATGTTCATTGTTGAGGTCAACAGTTTTCCATCGTTTTTCCACATAAAGTTCCTGTCCACGGAGAAATATTCCCAAGTTTCACCTGCAATAAGAGGAACAATATTTTTAATAACCTGACTTGTCTATTTCTATAATTATATAAAATACGAAGTATGTTACGACATAATTTCATGTAAAACGTATAAAGAATTAAATTATCTCCACGATATAACAATTTAATCTCATCATTTGGTAGAATACACTTAAATACGGTGCAATTCTAATACTGTGTCCGTAAAGTCCACAAAAATCATAATAATTACAACAGGTAAAAAGAATTACGTTACGTAAGTTATTTAAATAATATCAGTTAACACTTGTTCAAAGGTTAAATTATAAAATTGTTAACGTATCAAGAGGTAGGGTAGATATCCCAATTACCGTGCCCTGTACCTATTACCGTGCCTTTATACTTAAAGAAGACCGTACAAAAAAACTCGCACACATAACTACGGAAAGAAATTTTTTTAATTAAATTACACTATTAATGTATGTGTTACAAACGAGTAGGTTGCATTTTTAAACAATTAAAGTTTCTTTAAGTATAAAGGCACGGTAATAGGTACAGGGCACTGTAATTAGGACATCTACCCTACTTACATGCCACCCAGAAATGGTAAGGCGACTCGTGAGTCCTCCGAGCGCGTGTAACACAAAATTGCACTGGATGATAGTTCTATGGGTTACTTTGTCGATGACTAAACTGCCCCACGAGATGTGCAATCCTCTATGCGCTCCATGAAAAACATACCTCGGGTGTGCATATCGTGAGGGGTACTTTAATTCCTAAGCGGCACCACTAGATGTCGAAATCAGCTGGCACATTGGGTTGCATGTCCGAATGGGGCATTAGTTAAAAAAATATGTAGTTCTCCATAATGAATACTTTTCCGCCACAAATACTCTAATAGTTATCTATAGTTAATGAAGAACTGTGCCGACTAATGCATTAAAATGTATTGTACAATTCCAATCATGATGTAAGAAAACAAGAAATGAGATGATGGTACTATAAATACTTGCAATTTGATTTACCCCCACCTATTATAAATAAGCAGAAAATATTGGAGAAGAGACTAATTATCAATTAGATAAGGAAGGATTGTTATACACTGAACTCTGCTGTCATTATTTGAACATGATCGATTATTATTTATCGTCGAAAAATTGCACGTATCTTGCAACTTGCGATACAGTAATTATAGTACAAAAGGTACTAACGGTAATCGCAGGATGATAATGTTATAATAATAATTAAGAATAAAGTGAAACGTATTGACCGACGAGCAATGACTAAAACGGGTGTCACGCAAAAGTGAGATTCGGAGGAAAGCTGAAATTCGAGAAAGTCAGTCTGAGTCATCTGCTATTTTTGCACAGAGTGGCAATATGCAACCGTCTTTGCATCGTAACAAGTGTATATAGAGGGTGTAAAAGAAGTAACGGTCACGATACACGACTATCAATTAATACTTTACCGGTAGGATCCACGGACAACGTTATGCACCAACGCCCACTGCACTGAAACACTCAAGTTTCAGGGTACATTGCGCGAACAAATTGGAAGTATCGCAACGTATTCGTTGTACCTGGATGACAAACTTTTCTTTTCAAGCTACTCAGCTTTGTCATTTTATAAATTCATCCGGTTTCGTTCGAGACTTCGGATCATTCAACGCTCTGTCACCTCAAACGATGCACACCTCAGCTCCGAAATAAACAGTCAGCGGTCAAACTGCCGGCACGCGAAAATTTCCATAGCGAGATATAATAAAACATTCCACGGTCTCGTGTGCCGAGGTAAACGTTCTCCAGCAGCAACAAATTCTAAAATGTTTAAAACTGTACACACAGCTCTGAAAATACGTGGCTCGTTTAAAAAGAAGGGGGCTGACTCCACGTCTAGGAAACAAGTGGATAATGGAGAGCCCTTCGGTCGAATTGTACCGCGTATCTCAGGCCATCCTGTACAGCGATCGCACGTTTGAAACAGCTTCGTTAAGCAGCCAATAAGAAACAGATTAAACTGCAGTAACGTGCCGTTATGGGGAGCGTGTACGCGTTATTCTCGTGAAATGCGTGCAGCGTCAACTCTCGTAAATTTTGATATATATTATACACACTATTATAATTAGTTTTGGCAGGAATGTCGTTAACTACAATGTTCCCCTTAGCTACGCAGCGTGTCGCGCGACACGGTTGAAACCTCGACGACGCACACGGCATCTCGATTGTTGCTACGCGAGCCTGCACGAGGAAATGAAATCGTAACCGGCGAATCTAATAGAACCGTTCGTCGAGATCGCAAACAAAGATAGAATTATTCTATTCTGAAACGGTTTATTATTACACGAGCCGTTGTAATGCGTACAATATTGCTTTACTGACCCGAATCAACCAGTCGATATCATGAAGTTATCCTTTCCTCCTCTTCGCCAATATTCGTCAATCTTTCTCTTCTTCATCTTTTTGTGAAACGGCATAGACGCGCGTCGGCGGTACCCTTCGCGCTCTATCGATCGATTAAAACAAACAATAAAATATCTAAGGAACATTCAATACTTATCTTTATATGATTCCCTTCGACTCGAAATTGTATAATTCATGCTTGCGGCAAGCACGCGGCGACTTAACATCATCGTACCTCGCTGTGTCTTTTGTATATGAATATTGATTTTTAAACTTGAAAAGGCGTAGAAACAATAATTAGGAAGGACGTTGTTTTCTCTCATTTTTATGGATTATCGCTTATACCTATCGCGGTGTGATCGTAAATGTGATGACGATGATAATTAATCGTTCCATCGTTACAGATACTCAAATACATAGCAATGTTGTTCGGTATATACAAGTATGTAGCACTGGTCACCGAGAGCCGCGAGATCATTCTTTGCCCGTTCAGCATCGATTATCATTGGCGGTTAGTTAATTCCTTGACCCGATCGTGTATGCTATATACAAAGGATAAATCAGTCGCGGAGAATTTCCTTGCGACCGAAATCATTCAACAGTCACGCGTGTTCCATTGCTGACGAAAAACAAAAACGCGGGGAAGCACGGGGAACGCGAGCTGTTTCCTAGTCGCGCTCCTTCGAATCAGCTTCTGCCCGTCGATAGGTACGTAACATCTCGCGACACTCGGTAGCACCAATCCGAATGGAAGGAATACGATCGATTCTATCTTACAATCTGAATAATGTTGGTGCGTTAACGTAGTAGTACAGTGCGTCTCTCTATTAACGCGATTACGAGAGCTTAGAGATAAATTCATACTCGTCGTTACGCTACCGACCGTTATTACAAACTAGAAACAATCTCTAATGACTTTGCGAGTAGAACTTTGTAATTAGGCTCTTGAGCAGTGTCTAGACACGAGAGAGAGAGAGAGAGAGAGAGAGAGAGAGAGAGAGAGAGAGAGAGAAACGGAACCCGAACTCAACCGCGCGCGCGCGTTTCGACATATGGCTAACCCATCCTCGTCGATCTAGCATCTTCGACTGCCTTCGATGCTACGGAAATGCTGAGGAAAGGAGGGGAAAAAGAGAATAGAACAGAAAGAAAACAGCGGCGTTTGAAAAGAATCCCCGGTTGGCATGCCAGGGATTCGGTGTCTCTCGACGCGTCGCTCATCAAAGAACGTTCCGGCGGGGCGAGAGGTGAGTCAATATTGCTCGTTCAGCAGTTCTTAAGAGTCGTTACATGTAAAAGTATTAAACACGCGTCGTACCTCCATAGAAATATGAAAAACAAACCGATATCCGCTGCACATTCGCTCGCTACGTTTCCCATGCGCACACAAATTCCCCTCCCGCTCTTCCCCTCTAATTACGAGCTACGGTACACGGTTTTGTGGATCCGTTTCTGGGTTCGCCGCTTAGGCCACGCCACGAGGCGGCTGGCACGGAGCGCTCGGACGTTTCGCTAAGACCGTCCAGCAAAGTGCCAAGCGTGCCCGCTCCCGACGCCTCGCGGGTCCGACGTGTTCGCCTGTTCGTACAATTCGTAATTTCTACGGTAAAAACTCGCTGAATAGTTTCGCCCGGCTACCGTGGACAGACGCGTAGCTATGGCTAGTCGCTCCGCGGAGGAGGGTCTATTCCTTTACGGATTCTGGTGACAAAAATTTATTGCAAAGAGACGGTGTCGAGGGTCCGCCCGGTGCTCGAACGGGCGAGCCGCCTGCTCCCGTTCACTTCTCGACGCAGCGAGGCGGAACGGGTCGCTTACATTCGCGCGCCTCGGCCGGGGGAAGGGTTAAATACGGAAAGATTAAATTGACTGTGGGCGGTGTTGGCGACCTAGCTCGGCGCGTGTCGGCGAGTGTTCACGGAACGGATCGCTCACTGGTTGTGCAACCGTCCGCCGGATGCCTTCACCTGGCTGCCGGTAACTTTCGGTATCGCGCCGATGATCTTCACGCGGTTCTGGGAGTGCTGCTGCGACTGCTGCTTGTTGTCGCAGAACTGCGGCGGTGGCGCGAACACCAGCTCGTCGGCGTTCCCGGCGGACGGGCCAGCGTTGAACTCTGGCGGCGGTGGGACGAACAGGTCGTTGCTCTGCTCCTCTGCATCCGCCTCGATCGGGGGTGGCAGTTGTGCCAGGCTGACCGCGTGTCTAGTAAGCAAACCGCTGCCACCGTAACTGGTTCTCTTGGGATTGGCCTCCTTCTCGACGCTAGTCACCGAGAGGACCGTCGTCGGGTGCTGAGCAGCCTCGTTCGCGAGATTCCTCGTGGCCGTGTCGTCGAAACCCGTCGGCGGGCCTACCGGTACGTCTTGATCGGAGCTCACCCCGCTCGAGCTATTGTCGCCGTCCTCCGCGAGGGACTGCTGAGTCTGCTGCAGCAGGAAGTCGTTCGGGTGACTCTTGGAGGATTTCAGCTGCGTTCGAACCTTCTGGATCTCCTCGACGCTGAACGAGTGGGGCAACGAGCTGCTCCCAGACGAGCTCGAGCCTGAGGTGTTTGAGTTCCCGGACGTTTCTCTGGTCGACTCTAGCTTCTCCCTCGCGGCCGCTTTCTCCAGTTCCTTCGCGATCTCTGATTCAACGTCGTCGTCGGTCTCCTCTTCGCCCTCGTCGTTCTCCGACTCGGATAGACTGTAATCCGGCTCTGGGATCGGTGGCGCGGCGTTTGTCACGGCTGGTCCGGTGTTGTTGGTCGATATAGAGGAGAGATTCGTGATGGAGGCGCTTGTGGTGATGCCCTTCTTCTTTCGCTCCCTGATGCCCGCCGTGCTGTGGCTTCGGTTGGTCTTCAGGGGCTGCGCGTACTGGTTGTTGGCTGGCTGTTTACCGTTCACCTGGATGCTGTTGCTCACGGGGTTGTTCGCGTTCTGCTGGCCGGCGATCGGCTTGAAAGTCGTGTTGTTCGGGGTACGCAAGCTGTGCGACTTCCTCACGTGGCAGCGGGTCGTGTGCGCTGGCAAGCTACGGGAACGGTAGCCCACGGTCTTCATGTCCTCGGGCGACGCGTACAGCTTCGCGCTGTTCGATGGCCGGAAACTGGACATCACGCCGTACCCTCCATCCGTCGTTGCTGCTGCTAGCTCTAATCACCGTGGAGGAAAAGTGTTGTAGTATCACAATAATCTCGCGCAAAGTTAACTAAAGTTAACTAGAGACTATAGAGAGACTATAGAGAGGGTAGAGTCAGTTGCAGGAAGTCTTAAGGGGTTATACTTAGTAAGGCGGCCGAAAAGAGGCGAATGTTTGTGAATTTTTTCGGAAAAAGCGGAAGCATATATTTTTACAGAACTTTTTCTACTTAAAATAGCAACATTTAAAGGATATTTGGAAAAATGTTTCGCAGAAAAATATTTACGTTTATAATAAAGTAACAACCGACATCCAAGAAGTCTTTTTAAAAATTTAGTTTTGCGGTGAGCACTGCCATTCGGAACCAGATTATCTAAAATCAGAAAATAAAAATGATTTCGTCAGTATATTAATGTATTCTCTGAATTTCCGAAATATTAATTTAAAACAAAATGGCGGCAATTCAAAGTTGAAGTCCTGATTATTTCGTGGAAAAATCTCGCGAAAAACATCAGGATTTCAACTTTAAATTGTCGCTATTTTGCTATAAATTAATATTTCGGAAATTCCCTACGTTAATCAGCGGATACATTAATATACTAACGAAATCTTTTTTGTTTTTTTGATTTCAGATAATCAGGTTCCGAATGGCATTGTTCACCGCAAAACCAAATTTTTAAAAAGGCTTCTTGGATGTCGGTAGTATTTTTATTATAAACGTAAATATTTTTCTGCGAAAAAAATTAAAAAATGTTCCATAAATGTCGCTCTTTCAAGTGCAAAAAGCTTTGCAAAAATATAGGCTTCCGCTTTTTCAACAAAAATTTACAAACATTCGTATAACTCCTTACACGAGTTTACGCTCGCGTGTCTACTTAATACAACGCTGTTCAGTGGTAGATAACTAAAGATACGTTTTGCAATACCTTTGACTTGCTGTATGTGAGCCATATTGTCGTATACAGAGGCCGGGGTAACCACATCCGGCACGTTCGCGCCCACGTTCACTTTGACGACCTGGCCAACTGGCGGTGGCGGCGGTGGGTGGTTCGGTGGCGGGAGCCCGTTTCTACCGTTCAACGCGTTCACGTCCTCCTGGCTTCTGTGCCCTTTCGGAGCTAACACAGAAGACTGCACCTGCATGTTCAAGTCCGGCGTGCTGTGAAAGTCCCTGTGAAGATCGGAGCCGCCGCCCAGTCCGCCGAAGAAGCGCACTCTCGAGTTTGACTGCGAACAGACGGATGGATGAATAGGAACAGATGATCCAGCGAGTGGCGAGGAGAGCAGCGTTCACGAAGACGACAGCTGTAGCTCTGACTACTACTAAAAAAAAACTGTACAAGTACGAACACGCGATGAAGACGTACGATCACTGTGAGCTTTTGATAAGAAGCGCTCGGAGGGGCGACAGTGCCATCTCTGTGTCCTCTCGAGGTCACAAGTGAGCACGAGATACCAATGTCCCGATGTTGAAACCCCAAAAGCAATCGACCAACACCTGAGCTTTTAAGCCCCAAAGGAACGCGAGGACAACGCGCGACCTTGCTTAAGCGAGACCCAGTCGAATAACGTCGAGGCGCTAAGGCTCCCGGTGTTGCGCGAGGGAGCCGCACGGTCATGCAAAATAAAGGCGAAAGCCGAGTAATTAAAATGTTCGTTACGCGGGCACACGTGGTTAGTTGAGCGAGGCGTGTTCGTTAAGCCGAAGGTGATATCCGATGCCCTTTAGAGCATCGGGTTTTCATTAGCAAATGGCTTAGTCACCTGGAATCATGCAAGTCACGGACGCGCTAGAAACAAAGTATTTTCGATCAGTAATATAAGTCGTCCTCGTCGTCTCTCTCGTACCAGGAGCGCCCCTTGCTGTACACTCGTGCTGGCTTGCGTGAAAACTATAACACACATGCGTAAAGAGAACCGGCTACCATCACCCCGCCGGCATGCATCGGAGCGAGCTTCATTGGTTATCCCGGAGGGAAGTCTCTCGAACTACTGCCACGGGCCGGAATGCCGATAACGATTAGCACGATCAACGGGGAGGGCTAACGACCAACCGAATCGGGTGTAGCATCGATATTCTACCAAGGGGGCATCCAACAAACTTTAATAAGACGATACGCCATAAGCACACCTAGGAAGAGGTACAGTGACGCCGTAAATTGGGTAGACAGGTTCAAGCAGCTGTCGTCTACGGTGTTCGAATTTAAGACACTGTGTGCATTACTGAGGCTTACGACCTATGGCAACCTCGGTTATGTTCCCACGTTCTCTTCAGCCACCTTGTTCCGAAGTGGATCAAGTCGACCCACTTCTCTATTTCTATTCCACGTCGCACGCAACATGCGTGCTCAGCGAAATAGGAGACGCCGCCGACTCGTACGGGCGCTATAGTAAAGCCGAGAATCCACCGGGAAGCTAAGCTATGCTATGCTATGCTATGCTATGCTATGCTATGCTATGCTATGCGATGCTATACTATGCTATGCCATACTAAGTTTTAAAAAAAATTACATTCAATACATTTTTATGGAACCGTTTCCACCAGAAGCTAAGCTAAAACATAGCACAGCATAGTTTGGTTTAGCTTCCCGGTGAAATCCCGGCTTAAACAAGTACGAGCGCGGAGCAAGGCCGCCGGAAAAAAAACGTGGGAAAAGAACACGCGAGCCTCGGTTGGCGTTGTAAGCAGTGTATCTCGCTTTTCAGATCTCTCGATCTGCTTTCTTTATTCCTCCTATTGATGAATCCGGGCAGGCCTTAAGGGGTTACGCCACCCTCAGACGCTCGAGGCTGGACGATTTTTTTTGCGGATACTATGAGGTTGAAAATTATTTCTTTACTTCTTATCTGTAGAGCATGTATTAGTGCATATATTGTATAAATACTGTACAAAAATATTAAAAAATGACCGAGTTATTTGTTGTGCCGCGAAGTTCGTCCGCGTGAGCGGTGTATGAAGTATCTCCGAAACTATTTATTTGTCCGATTTATTTCAAACTTGGTACGCATACTCTTAATGGAGTTATCTAAAATGTAGCAAATCATTTTTTTTATGCGATAACCCGTTCGTAAATAATAAATGTTTAAAGTTTACCGTGTTAAGTAAAAAATGAATAGTGATATTCACCTTGTTCTCATTTGTACAATACATTTTTTTCTTCTCAAATCCGTATGCTACATTGTAGATATTAATGAAGACTAGAATCACGGTCTTTCTCATGTCAGATGAACCTCGGCGTCATAATCTGATACACCACTCACGCGGAGGAGCTTCGCGGAACAACAAATAACTCGGCCATTTTTTAATATTTTCGTACAGTATTTATACAATATGTGCACTAATACATGCTCTACACAAAAGAATTAAAGAATTAAATGCTAATAATTTCTATCCGCATAATATCTGTAAAAAAATTTCGCCTAGCTTCGAGCGTCTCAGAAGAATTTTTCACTTTAAGAAGCTCGTGGCGACACACGGAATATTTCTACTTTAACGTTCGGCTAACTTTAGGGCTTCACTGCACATCCGCCGAGTGTACGGTTAGGTTTCTGTTAAGGAAAATGAGTATTTCAAGGGAGAACTACTATGTACCGACCAACTCTACGGACAGACGAGAATTAGAAAGTGCTACACGGTGAAGGCCGAGGGTGGTGTCCTTACTTTGCCTTTGCGTTTCATTTCCGCTACGCTCGCGTACACCCTGCCGGTCTTGGCGGGCGAGGATGGGTGCGACTTGGTAGCTTGACCGGTCTGAAAGTGAGAGCTCATCATGGACGAGCTGTACTGACCGCTGGCGCTACCTTGCTGCCGCTGAAACAGTTCCTGGAAGAAAGGAAGGACGAAGCTGAAGCCTCGGTATCGTTTTCGTGCAGTGCCATTCAAGGACAGAACAAGAAGCGCATCGTTCGTGGTCGAGCAACAACGTTTGACGAGCCGGCTCTTATGTACCTCCAGTTCCGCGGCAGTGATCCTGCTGGAGGTGGGTCTCGATCGGATACTGGCCGTTCTCGGCTGCACGGGTGTGTTCTGGCCGGTGTTGGGACCCGTCGACGGCTGCTGAGGAAGGTGTATCGATTCCGCGCTACTCGACTTGGCCCCCGTCGATGTTATTTCGTCGCGATCGTCTCTCTCGCCACCGCCTTCTGCAGCGTCGCACACAGGAGAAGATTGCAAACCATTCTCAGCTCTGCTCTCATAGATCCCAGTAGAACTTACCTAATCCTGCGACCATCGATCTAGCTCTTGCTCGACCAACGCTCAGCGTCGTCTTTGGATCCCTTCGCGGCGGCATAGGCGCCGGTGATCTGCCCAGCGTGCCACCGATCACCACGTTGGCATTTCCCTTGCGCGGCAAAGTCGCGTACTGCCTCTGAATGGGTTGACTAGTTGGCAGAATCGCTGCCGATTGCGAATTCGGGAGGCTGATCATCGGGGAGACCACGGTCATCCTGACCAGCTCGCCGGATTTCCTAATCAAGTCGACCACGTGCTCGTGCGACGCCGTCGTTACGTCCTCGCCGTTGATCTGAAGGGAAAGTAACGTGCTTCAGTGTTCCAGCGGCGAGTGAGCATTAATAAACTTTTTTCTAGAGAGAAGGGGGTTGGATGAAAGACGTACTTGAATGAGGAAGTCCCCTTTTCGAAGGCCAGCGATGTCAGCCACACCCCCTTGATCGACGTCGTCCAGGTACTGCAGAGCAGGGTACCTTGCCGACGGCGTGAGTTCCATCAACGGCGAGGTCGCCTTGGCACCTCGTAACACGAAGCCGAAACCTTTTCTCGAGCGATGCAGTACCACGGTGCGAGGCTCCGACGTCACTCTGAAAGATCGTTCGAGTCAAATAACCGTTACACACCGCGTGTAAGCTGCACCGTTTCCGTTAGCACTCAAGGCTACGAGGAAATTGGTAGCCGCGCGGCGATTATATTGAAACTTCGGTTCCGACTGTTGCGAGTCTAGCTAAACGGTGCAACGTAGTTGAAAGATAAGTAGAAAGGCGAACTCACGGCTTCTTCAGTCTAGGGGCGGTGGCGAAATACTTGTGCTGCGATTCCCTACGACCCAGAACCCTGTTCCGTCCGTCCCTCGCGGGCTGCGGGCCCAACGGGATGTTCGTGTGCCGTAGCCTGACCTCCTGCACGCAGTGCGCGGGGAACAGGCCCGTGCCCTGCCCGCGCAGCACTCCCTCGAGGAGGCCGCAGTCTGTGGCACCCGTGACTGTCAAAAAAATAAAGAAAGAAAAACCACCGTTGCCATCAGAACATTCAATATGCATATGGCGTTGCCTATGGAAGAGAAATAAACAGGGAATGACATCTATAGCCTGGTCTAGGTGCATCGACTACGTAGGCATCGACGAAGCGAGGGTACGCGAGGAGTTCGAATGCCCGGGGAGCAATACCTTCGAGGATGTCTCCTTGATTGATGGCGAGGTGGTTGAGGATCCCGCTGTTGTATCCCTCGACGCAGACGACGGTGGTGCCGGGGATCGATAGGGAATTGGTGGTGTCCGATTGCGAGGTTCCCACGCCGGAACTGTCACTGATCACGTCGGAGGCCGTGTCGCCGAGGCTCTTGTCTAGAAATTCAGGGAAACATAGAGGCTCGCTGAGCTTCCGCTTTCGGACAGGAGCTGGGATTCGGTCGTCTTAGAGCGATGAACGTCATGCAACGCTAGATTCTTAACAGAGCAACGAGGCTACCATAACTTAGGCTAAGAAAAGAAAGAACTCGTGTTCGGTAGGTCGGGCTAGCTAGCTCGAGAGGTGGCAAACAGAAAGTCTAGGTTGCTGATGTTGCGTCCGCTAAGGGTAGCTGTACGTCTGTAAGCTCTCGCGTGGCGTTTCGTCATCGCTGCAAACGAACGGGCAAACAGTCGGCTTGCTCCATCTTCGCGTATCACATCCGATGGTAATGGCTCGACGTTCGAGTAACGCCAAATAACACAAACTCTCTCTCTCTCTCTCTCTCTCTCTCTCTCTCTCTCTCTCTCTCTCTCTCTTTCGTTCTCCCTGTTGCTCTCTGCCTTGCCTATGATCCATCGTTCGCGTGCACACGCGTGTCTCAGACGCACAATGAGATCTCGAGGATCTTCGGTGGTGGGTCTGAACCGTGCTCACTCTTTCTCTCTCTCTCTCTCTCTCTCTCTCTCTCTCTCTCTCTCGTCGGCGTGTCGCCCCTCTCGAGAGAGGAGACGTGGTGGAAAATAAACCTGTTTGTGTGTGCGCGCGCGCGTGTGTGTGTGTGTACCTGTGACGATGCTGGCGGAATCTTCACCGGACGGTTGATTGCTGCCTTCGGACAGGCTCGAGCTAGCCGAGCTGAAGGGAGCTAGGCTCCTGCTGCTTGGCGACGGCGACGGCGGCATCTCCATCGTTCTGTGCATGTCGAGACGTTGTTGCAGCTCGAGCCGGTGTTCTTGCAGCCTCGTCAGCCCCTCCATTCTTATGTTCTGATAGTTCTCCGCGGCAGTGGCTGGTAATCTTGAAATGGGAGCGTAATCTCGTATAGAGGAGCGTCTCGATGTGGCTCAACAAATGCCACGAGATTAGCGTAAATTGTCTTTGCTTCAAAGCGACTACTCCCAGTTAGCCACGAGCATAAATGGCCGCGTTACGAGGAGCAGGGATAGGGGAGGGCCGCGCGGGTTTCGAATCTCATCGGGAACCGTCTGGACGCCTGGGCAACGCTCGCGCGCCAACACTCTTTCGATACAGAATCTAGAACGACCTGGATGTACCTGTACAGGTACCAGGGGGGCGGTAGGCAGCGTCGACCGTACCGGGGAGGGTGGACGTTCCGAGGACGAGAAGGCGCGTGGACCGCGCAGGGAGGACAAGCAAGTGTCACGACAGAGGGGATCGCAAAGACAGTTTATGCTTACCTCGCGTTAGGGTCCCTCATGGAATTGGGGCTCTGGTAGTCGGAGGCGATCCGATGGCCGTTCTGCTCGGATCTGGCCGTGGCTACTAGCTGTTCGGACGGTATTCTCTGTAAATCTGGATTTCTGGTGGCTTCGATGGACGGTACTCTGGCGAGGCCGGCGTGGTGCGACTCCGTCCTCGCGATACCGCCGGCCACAGCGTACTGGTCGCATGACAATGTCATCCTGCTCGGATACTGCTCGGTGGACGGCACTCTGCTGAGCGTACCGCTCTGGTATTGTTGTTCGGTGGACGGTACTCTGTTCAGCGTGCTGGACGCCGCGGAGTATTGCTCCCCCGAGGTGGAGGAGCTGGTCGAGGAGGAGGAGGAGGAGGAGGTGGAGGAGGAGGAGGAGCAGGAGGACACCCTGGTAACCGTGCCGGTCGCGGTGGCGGTTGCGGACGCGGTCGCGATAGGGCTGGCGTATTGCTCTCCCGAGGACGGTACTCTGCTTAGCGTGCCGGTGGATGGGTGGAACTGTTGCTGTTCCGTGGACGGTACTCTGGCGAGGGTGCCGGCCGCGTATTGCTCCGCGGACGGTACTCTCGTTACCGCGTTGACGCTGCTCGTGTACTGCTCCACCGAGATCGTTCTAGTCAGGCTGCCACCGGCACAGGCGGATCCCCCTGTTCCAGAGGAGCCGTGCTGGTGCTCCGCGGACGGTATCCTGGTCAGGGTTCCCAAGTTACTGGCCGAGCAGCTCGTAGTCATCGTCGACGTGCCGGCGAACGCCACCGAGCGCCGTTTCGGGTTGTAGCGTGGCGGCCCTTTAAACGGTACTGGAAAATCGAGGGTTGCAAGGTTAAGTAAAGAAAGGATTACTTAGCCTTACAAGTAGGCGGGCGCTCTCTTGTCCCCGAGGGGTACACATCCCACGAGTCTTCCTCGCGCCACCGCCGTTTCCAAGGCACTCGGGAACTCGTCGTTACGGATACCGAGCCCGAGCCCCGAATCCCGAAGGAACGTCTCTTCTCTACCTGACCCCAGGTGTTTTTTTTTTTTATTACTTCAACAACGCTGGGTGCCGCGAAGCGAGATTCGACGTCCGTTCAGCGTTTCACGGCACGTTTTAGAAGCAGACTCGCCAAGCCGTCGACGCACACAGCCCACTCACGCACGCAAACTGTTAGGAGTGTTAGGCGGCTCTCGGGCGGCTGACCGGTCGCTTATAGATATCAACGACGATCTTTTGGTTAGTCTCCAAGAAAGCGGTGAGAAGCACGCGCGCAAGAGTCACGCATTCGCCACGGTTGCTTGTATCTGTTTCGTACGATACAATATCCCCGATCTTGCCATCGACAGAATCCTCGGTAATTCGTTCAAAGACATAGGCATGTGTAGTTCGGTGATCTCGAAGTGGCCGTCGGCAGGCTTCTAAAGCTTTCGCGGGCATCCCATTTATTGATACTCGACGAGAACCTATGGCCCGCGACGGCGCACGTGTACTCACAAAAGTTATCAGGTCGTCGCGTAAGTAACGCTGCTTCCCCACGAGTGTGCGATCAAGCGTTACACGTACATGTGTATAGCGTGCACCAACGAAAGCTGCGTTACTCACGGGACGACCGTATGCGTAGTAACTACCAAACATCACTAATCAACTTGTTCCAGCGACTTCGATGCTGCTGGATCGAGCTCTCCTCGCCCCCCCCCCCCCTCCCCCAAAATCTCCCGGTACTCGGCCGACAGTTTCGTGGATTAATTAAAAGCGCTTCGTAATAGATCTGGCAGCACCGACGTCGCCCGACGACGGATCCAAAAGATACGGTTGTCGTTAGTTACTCAAAAGCATCGTTACAAAGTTACTCGACGTCTTACAAGACCATCACCACCAAAGATCCCACCAGACTTTTACAATCTCGTACTTATGTCATACAGCACAGACACAGATACACGCACAATTCCAGAGATGATCAGTATATGTACACTATACTGGCCCAAGTCTTCTACGATCTACACTCTACGGGTAAGCGATTCCTCCAAGCGTGTCGCCTACAGAATTAAAAAAGAAGCTCTACGTGCATGCTCGTGCCAGGCTAATCGTGCCACGAAAGATCCCCGGAACGATCGATCGAAGTCCACGTTTTATCAGATAACTGGGCATCGGCTAGTTTTACGGGCGACGTGACCCGTGTCGCCAGCCCGCGAACGAATTGTAATCTCTAGTGCGAACCGATGTCGCCCGATTGTTCTTCGAATTAACAACGGATTAATGAGCCCACGCGTTCCCCGAACCGACGACCCTCCCTGCCCTAAAACTATTTACAACGCGCGACGAATCCGATCGGCGATTAGATAAGTCGGCCTTGATCGATGGAACGATTTCGTGAGGACGGAAACATCGTTCCGACTGGATCTCTCGTTCCACCACTGTGCCCAGTGGATCCCTCCCTCGCTAAAGGTTCCCGATTTCTCCACACACGCCACACACCACGATCAGCACTCACCGACTTCCTCCGGCTGGTAGTTCTTGATCACCTCGGCCAGCTCCATGTTCCCGGCGATCACGGCGACCTGGTAAGGCGTCTGATTGGCGTAATTCAGGCTGTCCTTTTGCGCGCCCCTGAACAGCAACTGGCGTATGCAGGAGGCGTCCGTGTTGTTCACCGCGCAAACGTGCAGCGGCGTGTTGCCGGACGCGTTACGCGCGTTCATGTCCGCACCGTAGAAGAGCAAGTGGTCCAAGTGCTGGACCAGGTTGTTGCGGCAGGCCTGCGAACACCGTCCACTATCGATTATCGAAGGGCAGACGATTATAATTAAACCGGGCTTTTTTATCCCATGCTCCCTCCCTTGAAACGTGGTGTCGCGTTGCGCGTAAACAAAGATCAGCGCGTTTGCGCCAAACGAGAACTGTCTCCTTCCCTTCGTCATTCTCGTGGGAGCAGCAAGTGATCGTGGAATCGCAAAGATCGATTCTAATAGCGAAGGGAATGGATTAAAATTGTTGCTAGACCTGATGCACTTCCTGCCAGCCCTGCAGGTCCTGGGCGCCTATCGTCGCGTGATCGTGCAGCAGCGTCTCGCAGAGCATCGGGTCGGTCTTGTAGATGACGCTGTAGTAGAGCGGCGTCAGCCCCTTGGTGTCCTTGTAATTCGGGCTGGCGCCGAGCTCCAGCAGCGTCTTCACCGCCTCCAAGCTGTTCCTCTCGACAGCGCGGTGCATCGCCGTCAGCCCCTCCTTCGTCCGATAGTCCAGCAGGGCACCGCCGTTCACCAGCGCTATTATCACCTTCGACGGTTTCTTCAGGGTCGTGGCCAAGGTCAGCGGCGTCTCTGCAAGCCAGGCCTGAATTAAGGTATACCATCCACCGTGAGAGGATTCCAATGATTCGCGACGCGTAACCGTGAGACGCTCCTCGTATTAGAGGGCCCCGCCGATCGCGCAGATCGCGCAGATCGCGCAGATCGCGCAGATCGCGCAGATCGGGCGTGATAGCTGTTCACTCAAGGTCAGCGTGTTATCCCGAGGCGACAGAGCAAGAGTCCGCGGATTCACCGAGCGAGAAATAGCCGGTTGCTCAACACCCGTTATCCGAACGGGTGGCTTTCAAGATCTACTCTTCGCGCTCTCCCACGTCCATTTAGGGGTCGTCTTTAAATTACGTAAGGCATTTTGCGGGGATCGCGAATTTCTTACGCTTTCTCACAAACAGGGAGAAGCTCTTACGGAATATATTTTAAACCTAAAACACGATATTTCATCACAAATGAATTATATAAAGCTCTAAAAGAATTGTAATAACTGAAAAAATGTAATGTAAAGAATATCGCGCAAGTAAGAGGAAGGAGTTGGCTGTTGGTATATAAAATCTTACGAATTCTTATACTGCGGTAGGGAGGGGATAAGAAATCGCCAAAAGTACCTACCGTTACGTAATTTAGGTAATTCAAACGGCTTATAACCGTTTGAAAGTGTGAAAAATCGGATTTCTTTAATTTACATAGGTATTTTCATAGATTGATGTTTTAGGAATATTATGAAACAAGTCCGATGTAAAAATTCGGAAAATTGACGAAGTTATAGGCATTTGAGTGAAACAACCCAGGAAGCAAGGGGCGGCGCAGCGCGGCGGCTCGACCGATCGCAGCGGAACTACATTTTTCTTTACGCTGGCCCTAAAAACTCGCGCGTCGTTCAACCAATTCACTTGCAATTTTGCACGCAGACCCGTAATAAGATTCCACATCGATCTACGACGCCTATTTTTATCCCGATTACCCGTTTACTATTTTTAAAGAAAAGAAAAAAACGTGGACTTTTCTCTTAGAAAAATCTAATTTCATCTTTGATCTCACCATGTCTTTGCTTTTCAAAATTTTTAATATCGGTGCCGTAGATCGATAGCTATTAATATATTTTATAAAAAAAAAATTACTCTTTTTCATTTCAGACACGAGATACAGATTTTTTCAGGCTCACCGTGTAACCGCCTAAAATCGAGAGATTTTCGGATATGTATCCATAACTTCCGAAAAACAATAGTTTTTTTAACTGAAACTTTTTTTCAAGTAGTTCATAATACTATGTAAACATAATAGAGAAAACGGACAATGTTTATGAAGTCGTTGACTTGTAAAAAAATCCACAAAATCTACAGATTTTCCGAGCGTTCAAACGGGTATAGCCCGTTAAGGACGGCCCCTCGTGGACCTTTTATCTTCGCGGAATTTATTTTCGGGGAGGCGCGAGGAGTGGGTTCGAGGGAAAGTAGGTAAGTACCTCCAGTCTCCTGGCAATGGAAGTTGGGATCCAGGCCCTTGCTGCACATCTTGGCGATCTTCTCGACCTGGCTGTTGGCCACATACTCGAGCAACCTCCGCAGGTTCGTCCGGGTGTGCATCGCCTTCAGCTGTTTTTCGTCGAGGTGCAGCATCTTGTAGACCCGCCTCTTGTACTTGAGCTGCGAAATTCGAAGAGAATCGCACCGTTTAGCGTGAAAAGAGTTTTAAGGGTCCAGAGGCGACGACGATCGACGTTTCGAGGCCGCTGGTCGCCTTGGTCCTCGCGTCCCGTTCGTCCTCCCGTCGCGTAACGACAGTCTCGCGTAGAAAAGCCGCCGCGTACAAAGTATAAAATATAAAATTATCCCGGCTTAATGGGGATTCACCCTGCCGCTTCCTGGTGGTTACAGCTTCTTTGTAATTATCGGAGGCGTCGTGCGGCATAGCGTTAGATTACTGACGGATAGGCAATATCGCGGCTACGGCCTCGCTAATGACTACCGTTAGCAGCAATTATGATTATCAAGGGGGACCCGAGTTGTAATGCAAATTAGAGATACGGTGCTGCCACGGCCGCGGCGGCTACACGCCGCGTATATCAAGCCCTTCTTTCTCTTCAGCCTCCTCTCCTGCTGCCCGCCGCGCTGCCGTCGGGAAAAAACCAACCACTATTCCAACGAGCATTACTCTTCTCATCCGGCTGCGGTTTAGCGTGCGTTTTAAAATCGAAGAATCAAACGGCCTTGCAACGTGTACGCGTTTCGAGCAGTAGCTACTCGCACGATGGTTAATCCTAACACGAAGCTCGTAATGGTAATGCAACGATAATAATGCGCACCGTTATTTAACCACTTCCGGTCCCTTCCTCCCTTTCGAAGCACACATGTAAGCGGGACTTTTGAAATTACGAAGAGAAAAGTTTACGAAGAGAAAACAATTGACGAGCGAAGCGCAGCAGCGACGGTTAATTAATAAATATTGCTTCCTCCAGCCTCTAGGATCGAATTAATAGTCGCGGCTAGATTTATCGGGGTCGTGGCCGGTGACCATCGCGACAAACGCGCTGTTGGCAGGTAGTCCAAGTGCCAGGCTCCTCGCGACGTGGGTCAGCTCGTCCCTGAAAGTGAATCTCGCGTGACGGGATCGAGCGTGGCCGCGCGCGCGATCCAGCGAGCGATCGATGAACGCGATGGAGAAGGAAGAAAAAGAAAAATGGTGAGCGCCGTTGCGAATACCGATGGGGCACCGAATACCCCAATGATCTATAGGCCTGTCTAACCCCGCGTATTTATTTCTATCCGCTCGCTCTATCCGCCGTGCGTTATTGCTCGCGCCAGCAACTTCAGGTCGCGCCACCATAAAAAGTAAAACACGTACGCGTACCGTCTTCGGACGTTCGCGCTTTATCTACATCTCCCCGCTCGACGTTGAAATATTTCGCGAAACGGACGGGCTGAAAATCCTGGCTGCGGTGACCAAGGTCGGCAGGCCAGCGAATTTTCTTTCTTTGAAAATTCAAGGCCGACGATCTTTGGTACCCGATTTGCTGTATTTACTAGATTCAGTGGGAGGAGGAGTTCCCTTAGTGCCGGACGCTTAAGGTTTTTCTCAATTAAGAATACAGAAATAATATTTAATCAATTTCCTTAGCTGTGCCCGCGCGACTGGAACGTATCGAAACCTAATTGTTGCCTGTTCTATTTCTTTAACGATTTACGCTGAATAACGGCTCGGTAGCGTTTCAAATACCTATCACAGATATAGGTAAGTAATGTCCGGTATTCAGAGGCAGACCCAGAGGGCGGCCGAGAGGCCCTGGCACCCCCCGAAAGAAGGGGTGTTGTAAACACAAAGAGAATCAGTTCATTCTTTAAATAAATTTCTATAACCGCCTAATGAATTTTATTGAATTCACATTTGCTAGAAATATTTTTGTCCCTTCAACTCGACTCTCCCCAAGATTAAATCCTGACTGTACCACTGCCGTCCGAAGTTAAGGGAACTTTCCCTACTTCACGTCCGTTTCTGGAATAAAGCCACGATGGAAAACCGTGGATTCAATCCTAGTCCAAGGTATCCCGGCCCATTACGAGTTTTAATGAAAAGTGAACGGTTCGCAGCGTCATTAGCTAGCCGAGCGACGGAGCCGGATCGAAGCCATTCGTCAGAGTAGTTTTTCGATCGCGGGTGACGAACGGCCCTGTAATTTGTAACTCGTGCGAGGTGAACGAGGCTTTAAAAGGTATCCAAAGGAGTGGCTCGCCCGGCTCGCCCGGCTCGCCCGGCTCGCCCGGCTCCCCCTGAAAGTGAATCCTCGCTGCGACCGATCGCGAAGAGGACGGCGATGAAGAGGAGCGGGAACCCGAGCACCGAGATCAGAACTAGATCCGGTTACGCAAGAAAACCGCGGGCAAGATCCAGATCTCGTTAACCGACCACCGGGATTATTTGTTTTTCGCGAATCCCCGTTTCAACAGTCACCGGAGCGGAGCGTCCACTCCGAGATTACGAGGCACGCCCCACGCGCATCGCCGCGATGACGCGCGAAATTTTCCCTCCCGGCACGTTCCGCGGCTGGATGTTTTACGCCGAGGCCTCTCGCACGCATTCCAACGAACCGACCGGCCACTTGTAGACGGGACTATTCCGCGACACCAGAGTTCCATCAGTGTTCGAACAGCCATGACGGCATTAAAATCCTTCCGGTCGCATTCTAACGCGTGGGTGTCGGTCGCACGACGATCGACGGGGTTTTTGTCACGGGGCAAACTGTTTCTTTTCACTCTGCAATGTGAAGCGCTGGGAGGAACACGAGCTACACGTCGAAACGCTCTAGTCATCCCGATGATCGATCGTTTATGATAATTACATACGCGGTCGAAAAAGAAGCGGGGCCGTTGTACGCTGTTCGAATCGATTCATATCGCGTCCTAGGGCTGGTTTTTCTACGGCGATCGCGGGAATCGTTCTCCTACCGAACGAACCCGCGTGTTTTCAAGTTTGCGACGGACGGCTTCCTGGGCAGGTAGAAAAAATAGAGCCGTAGGGAAAATGCACCCTCCTTGACCCGAGGGAGGCCAGTGAAAAACGCGGGATAGCCGACGGTTCTCGAGCGAACCACCTTGATATTCAAGAACCGCCGGCCTTCGTGGCCGTGCACACCTCTTTCCCGATGTTTTCTTTCCCGGTTTCTATGACAGGCTGGCGTCAATGGAGGCCGAGCAATTTTGTAGCTGAAATAACCTTTTCGGTCGCGTCAATGCACCCCATTTCAGGCCAGCATTCAGCCGCCCTCCCTCGCTACTACCCCCGTCCCCGGGAATAGTCGCTAGATCACCGATGAAAATTCAGATTAACCCATTAGCGGCTGGCCTGACCCGGGGCGGACCGAATTCTTCCTTAACTCCTCAACCGAATTCTTCTTTAAATTGGATTCGACGTGGGAGGAGTGGATATAAAATGGCGTCATTTCGAACGAGAGAAACCGGCGGAGATCCACAGAAGAGTGCGCGAATAATCAGCTTTCTGTGTTTCCCCAAGCAACATCGAAGAACGATGACAGAGAAAGAGCAGGAAGACGGTGTCTTACCTCCAAGTAGCCGACAGGTCCATTGAAGGGGTAATCGCCGAGGCGGCGTTCCTCGTCCAAGAATTTTCCGGCTTTTCCATTCACGGGCGGACAGAACAGCCCGTAATTGAAGCTTTCCTTCAGCTCCTGCAAACCACCACGAACACCGGATTAGTAGGGAATCTGCCCTGGGCAGAGCAGCGACCCGCCACCCCCGTTCTACTAAACACAGAGGTAGATACTATCTATTTCATGCAAGGCCAGACTCAGGGTGTATACGCGTACGAGGGAAACAGAATCCCCCAGGTCGCGAATGCTTGCCCCGCTCCGAGGACAGTGAAACATCTCTGCCACGGGTCCATCTAAAGCTGCTAAAGTACCTATCGTTCCGAGGCGTTAGAATCCGACAGAAGATATAGGCGGCAGTGAACCTTATCTACGCCGCTATCTGCCTGAATTATTCACGAAATCTTTCGTCCGCGTTCTTCGACGCTCCTTGCTGAAGGGATCCGCGTTCCCCTGGAGCGGGAGGCATTCTCTCGCTAATGAAAGCACATTCAGCACCCTTCCCCGTGGTAAGTTCCCATCGCGTTGCATCATGAGCCGGGAGGATCATCGTCGCGCGCCCCGCTGAAAATAATATGCTTCGATTTCACCAGCGACAGGCAGTAAAGTCCGGAATTTACGGACTGTACAGGGGGAATTTCGCCATCGTTCTTCCTCACACGGTGCGTGCCAGCAGGTTTCTTTGTATAGGTACACGCCACTCTTTATCTTGCCCGGCGACAGGCCTCGTACGTTTCTCCCCGCGGGACCCGCGGGACCCGCGGGACCCGCGGCCACTCGCACGCTTCCTTCGTGTCGCATTATTCCCAGCCTGGAGTGGACGGCGGACCGACGAACGGCGATACGTTTCCGCGATGATTTATCCGGCTGGGGCCCCTTGGACGGACGCACTACGGCGGGGCATAACGACGTGGGTGAAACCGACGACAAACTGCCCGATTGTCGCGTTCCCAGAACGCACTCTCGACGCTCTATGCTGCCCTAGTAGGGGGAATGGAGCTCTGTGATCGATGTCGATCGGGTGTCAGCTAGGGTCTTAGGTGGATTCAATCGCCAGGCCACTTGCAAATGATCGCTTCGATAGCGTGTGAAACGATGCGTGGAAGGTTCAAGTTCAAGTAGCTGGCTGTTACGCGGGCTCGTGCATTTGTAATACTGTGTAGCGACACCTTCGACTCCGGCAGGAGAGGGTATTCGACTGATACCGCTCTCACGCAAGTCCTCTCCCATCTACTCATTTCTGTGTAGGGGAGAGTAGGGTAAAGAGGAACATCAATGTTTCTCTTAAGATAAGAACTGCGAATGATTTGGTATCACGTGGTATCGGACCAAACGGTCTTCACAGCATTTACGATTTCCAAGTTTCGATATTCTGTTATAGTTTCCACCACTTTTCGTCACTTGGATTTAGAAAATTTATAACGGCAAGAATTCGATTTTATAGTCCTTGGGCTAGATTTGGATGTTTTGCACAGTTCTTTACCTCACGCTGAATTGTAAATATTAAATATTTACTAAATTACCGCATGTGGGGCAAAGAGGAACACTTTTGCGTGGGGTAAAACGGAACACCTATTTAACCCACTTCCACCGATCCAATTGTCTTGAAACTTTGCAGGCGTGCGTAGAAAAAGAAACCCGTGGGGGTGAACAAAATTATCCAGTCATCAATACATACATATAACAACAAATCCAAACGACTTGGAATCAGCCTATAACCACAAATCGAATCAATTTAATCGACATGAAATCAGCATATAATCAAAAATCAAAACTTGGATACTAAAAAGTAGATAATAAAGAAATATACTTTTAATTATCCACTTAAAAGTAATTTTTAAGTTAAACGATTTTATTTGAAATCCACTAAAAACTAAAAAATTCTTCACGCACGTGTTGATATTTATTATTCGTGTAAAAATCCACGTGTATTTCATTATTTTCAGTGAGTATATTTTTGTTATATTTTATCTGTAATAGTTATACCTAAAACATATATTTATAGTTTTTTTTTATATAAACGAATACTTTTTAAATCATAAAAATAAAGATTTTGTACGTTTACACGATCTTCAAATGGGTGTTCCGTTTTACCCTACAACTTCAGCGAGGTGAATATTTCAATACCTCCGGTAAATCTCATATCTCTTTGTTGCCAAATATTTTTCTCAACAAAGTCTTTGATTTTCTTATAGACTAAGCTCCACTAAACACTCCTCTTCAAGTCCCGCGTCTTTTTTCCTTCCGATTTTATGTTATCAGCCTCCAAGGTTAAGCGTTCCATTTTACCCTACTCTCCCCTATACCAGTCTCATCCTACCTCCTAACATCCCCGCGTCTAAGGTAGGCCCTGCTAAGTAAGTGTTAACTCAACTCCCGCCAAAAATTGTATTATCAGTCAGCCATCACCGATTTATTAACTACAGTTCTAATACACATTTATATTATACCGATTAAATAATATCTCTATTCTTCCACCCCAGTCCCACAGCATTCAAATCGAATAGGGTAAATCCGGGAGACGCAGTCGGACTGGAGTGTTGCTCGAAACAGTTGATTCTTAGAGAATTAATTGTTCTAAACCTTAACACACTTTTACATATACACAAATGCGGAGTCTGAATATAGCCATTCAACCAACACTCCAGCCCGACTGCGTCTCCCGGATTTACCCTATCCACTGAATTAACAAATGGTTATAATCTACTCCGCGAGTTCTCTCTTCCCGAAACTTTCAATAGTTTCAATGGTCCCGAGGCCTCGAAGGCCGCAGCCTCGCGCACGCCAGAGGATCAGGCAGAGGAACGCGTTCAGCTTGTCGGAAACGTTTCGTTCCGACGGAAAGTCGCCCGCGGCGCGAAAAACGGCCACGGAGAAACCGAACACGTGCCGACCATGGTACATACGCACAGTCAGAGAGAGAGAGAGAGAGAGAGAGAGAGAGAGAGAGAGAGAGAGAGAGAGAGAGAGAGTGCATTACCACACCATACGCTATGTTTACCGCAAAAAGGGCCGACGAAGGAAGGGGCACGCGGACCGCCGGGCCAGGGAGGGCGCGAGGGTGAGGGGGCGCGAGATCCACCCAACAATCACGGCAACAATAGCCAAGAGTGGAACACGTGCCAAATTAAAGGCCTCGGACCAAAGTACCGAGGTGCGCGAGCGTCTGGTCCCCGTTTAAAACGTCTCTGATGCAGCACCGGGGGTGTGGCTAAGGATCAGCCTTGAAAAAAGCCACCGAAAGGGAGGACTAACCGGGGATACAGACGGACAAAGCGGGCGATCCTCTCCTCGGATGACGAGACGCGGATCCTCGCGTGGCCAGCGTGGTGTACCCCTTCTGAATTCTCATTTGTTCGGGCGCCTTTAATCAATTTCACGTCGCACAGTGGTTCGAGTATACTACACGCTAGCTGGACAAAATTATTTTCTCGCGGTGTTGGGTTTATATGGGGTTGAAATTGTTAGAAAACAAACCTGATGCATATCACAGTTTATTATGTCACTAAAAATATTAATAGGATAAAAATATAACTAATTCAATAAAGGAAAAGAAACCAAAACGACAGTATTATAGCTTAACTATAACTATAAGTGTGCCTTATAACTATCAATTTCTTGTTAATAAGAACATTGAGTAGAATTTGATGATATCTCATCTTCATCAAGCGTAATGGTGCTGGCAACTTCTCTTTGCAGAGCAGTTTCAGTGGAATTATCTGTTAACAACTCAATTATTTTTGGGGTTAGTGAGCTGAGCTTTTTATGGCGCATTCGCGTATCGAGTAGAGTCTGAAATATAACAACTGTGTAATAATTCACAAAATATAGTTCTGTAAATTTTTGCAGATCGATCGTTTGATTAAAAAAACTAGAAAGTCTCTACTTTCCTTACATTCAACCACAGCCATTAAAGCTAATGCTATATGCTATGTTACCATTGATCAACACTTGCGCCCGTGTCCCTTTGAAGATGGTGACACGGAATACTACCATGCAAAAACGTATCGGAAGTCTGTAGAGCGCACAAAGGCTTCGAGCAAAAGTGACAATTTTATCGCGGCGATGTTTAACGGCCAGAGAATCCCGTTAAATAAGACGACACCCCCGTGGCACGATGCCAGCGCGGCGCGTGCCATTTCTGCGGAGGATTATCGGTGAAATCGACCTGGTTCAGGCACGAGACGATTACCAAAGGCTCGTCGGCAGGGTTTCCTCCAGCTCCGAGCTGCTCGGGATTGTTAGCGGCCTCCGGGCAGCGGTGAAAGAGAGAAGGAGGAAAAACGGCGACGAGAGCAGCTTAGCCGGACGTTCGTTGATTTTCATCTTCGTTAGCGAGCCCTCGCGCGATTCTAGGGGCCGTGTAAACAAGCTGGACCCTCGCGAGGGACGACGAATTGTCCGTCCGAGGGAAAAAAGGATTTCTCGGAGTAGTCCTAGCGAAAACAAACGAGGAGCCTTTTTTCGCGTCGCTGGAGGAATAAAGGCAAATGCTGATCTTGCCTGGGACATTTAACGACGTGCCTTAAATCCTTCCATCCCTTTCGCCCACACCCATTAATCCCGCTGGAGGACGCGATCCACCCGAGCGGAGCCCAAGTAATTTCTTCGATCAACTCGAGTCGCGCTCGGTGAACGTGCACGTCTACTAATTACGGGGCTAATCGAAACGTTCCGAATCAATAGTACGCGCCACGTCGCAGCCACTGCGCGGCGGTTAGGCCTAATAAATCGCTGGAAATCTACCCGCTGGCTCTCCAAATCCTCTCCCCTAAATCACTCCCTCCCCCACCTTCCCTTTTTCCATCCCTCGCGTTTTATCGTCCGCCCTGGCGAAAACGAATCGACGTCCACTCGCTCGAATTCCGTTCACCCTGTTAATCCTTCTTCTCCGTACGGAGGGCGTCTCGAGCAGAGAGAAAAGGGACCGAAGGAAGTCGGGCTTATAGAAACGTCGCGGGCGGACGGAACGGTCCCGATGGTAATTGTAACCGCAATTACGGCCCCGTACGATGCAACATAGGCAAAAATGGAACGATGCACCGAAACCGACGCTCCGGCTCTAATTAGCGCGACGGTAATTGGTTCGTAAAGTCTCGAGAAGCCGCGTAACTGGCGAAGATGGCGAAACGTGCCTCGAGTTTCGTCGATTAAGCGGACAGGGAGGTCGAGTCGCAGCGGAGCGGGCGGAAAGGAAACGCTGGGTCGTGTCCGTGCGAGCCAGCCGGCCACATCTATCAAACGAACACCGACGTTCCACTCTCCGCCTTATAAATCTAATTATACCGCAGTGATCCTCTTAATTGCATTGTTCCCTCTGCTAACTTATGGGGACAACATTGATTTCTTCTCGAGAGCTCCTCCGAACGCCTGTTCTACGACTGACCTCTCTCTCTCTCTCTCTCTCTCTCTCTCTCTCTCTCTCTCTCTCTCTCTCTTCCTCTCTATTGGCTCGCGCGAGCAGAAAAGCCAGCGTAGGGAAGGCAGAATACTCTCGGGCAATTTATCTTGCGCGGTTACTCAATGAACCGATTGCGCAATCGTCGTCCCCCCCGTCCCTCGAATATCAACAAATACGCGGCCACGGGAGAGCGTCCGCAGAAGATCGTAAGCTACGTCTTTGGAGTGAAAGTCGGTCTCGCCAAGTTTCGATGCCCGTTCGTTTTTTTTTCTTCTCTCCTCCGATCGGTCTCCCGCCGAGCACCCCCCAATGCGCGCGCTCCTCCTCGCCCAATTTGGCAGGCGAATCCACCGACCGAATTAGAAGTTTCCCATCGCTTTCGGCCGCGAGCATAGCTCCGGGGCCCGTTGGAAAAAATGCATATATGCATGAACGCGTCATCGGCACGGCTGGGATTAGGGAAATGGGATGCGAGCATGGTCGACCACGGTCGCGATTTGCATCCGCGCGCGCGCGCGCACGTAATTCGCCCGCGAGCTGCAAATGGACGGCGCGCCGGTGTCCCCTCCGGGAGGAACAGCTTTACTTTTCGAGGATCGGGATGCTGCGGCAATTTCCATCGGCGTTCCTTCTGCTTTAGATTTCGAGCTGAGGGCTGCTTGCAAGTTTCAGTTGGAAGGGTGCCATTTTCAATGGTCCAGTGCAAGATGATATTAATGCAACGATGTCGTCTGTATTGTTAAGGCGTGGAGGTCTCCTTCGAGCCTTTTTTCTGCTTTCGTCCGAGCATGCGTGGACGTATATACTACTCCGAAAGCGGTGAACGCGTACGGGGTCGCGTTAAACGGCGAAGGAGCCTTTCGTACGGCCCTGTACGGGAGAATAATGGTCGAACCGTGTCTCAATCGTGCTTTATGGGATGTAATTGCGGTCTGGCAAGGGGCCTTGCCGATGTTAAGCTCGAACGGCGTCTCTCGTGTTGCGTCCGCGCGGACCAGATAGAAGCGTTACGGTTTTAACCTTCGCAACGGACCAGCAAACGAGTTTTTCTTAGCCCGACGCGGGCACCTTCGTCGACGAGACGCTAATTAACGCCCACAGGAGGACCCTCCAAATTGCTAGGACAAATTTGCAAATTTTCCTGGCAACGTCTGTGAATTAGAGAGTTCCGGGAACCGGAGGGTCCATTGGCGACGAGCAGACAACCGCGACCGATTCGGGGGACGTGAAAACGAGCGGGGCCACCGCGTCATAAACGAGGAAGAAAGAATCAGCGAGGCTGTTACGAAAGCATCCGGGGCCCGTAAACCGCGAGTCTCCGTGTCCCGAGATTACGAAATCCAGGGGAATGCATAAAACGTGACCGTTCGGCGCTCCGATCCGCGGACAACAGGACACGAAAACTCGCGAAACGTCCGAGCGGATCGTTCGGGGGAGGGCGAGCGTGCACCTTGGGACCAGCGTCGCGGAGGATAGAAGGTGAGAGGGGCAGAGCGGCTGAGGGAGAGGACAAAGGCGAGTGGGATCAGCCGTGG